>JAKWBJ010000112.1:60000-365000 GCA_023159175.1 Wohlfahrtia magnifica
CTTCTTCACTCCACCAATTTGACCTCACCTCATGAGATAACACAACGTAGTCTGAGAGCAGCCATTAGACGCCATCACAGTGCATTCCTTCTCAACAAGAGACGAGCGGATGATCCTGTTTCTAAGCATAACACTAATCCAATTTATACTTAACTTGTCCACCCCCTTCCGTTCCAACGACCTAGCAATTGAGTTAAAGCCTATATTGTCAAAGGCGCCCTGAATATCCAAAAATGCACAAAGAGCCACTTCCCAATCAGAGAATGTCTTTTGAATACTGCCCAGAAGAGACAAGCTCCTGCAATCAGTTTTCCCATCGTTTTCAAAAGAAAATATAAGGTACTGATGTGTCTATACGTCTTGGAAAAATCACTAGGCCTACCTGTTTCGGTATAAAAATAATCTTGACCTCCTGTCAAACCAAGGCTGGCTTTAAAAATCACTAACAATTTTTAAAGAATTATGTAAGAGATCTGTTGCAAAAATCCCATCCCTACCTGGAGCTTTGTAATGTTTGAAGAAGCCATTAGCCCAAAAAACCCTGTCCGGAGAGAATATTCTACCCACAAGACTATTAACCCTTCTGGTGACACGTGCATAGGCGGGAATACCCCGATACTCATGTACAGGTGCAACCGTTCGAGAGTCAGAAAAATGTGTCCTCAACAAGAAATCTAAAGTCTCCCTTCTAGATCTAGTGTAAACTCCGGTTTCAGTATATAAGGACCCAATAGCATATAAATAATATATTGCAAGAAACTTTTGAAGTCAATCCAAAGCCGGCAAATCAACAATAGGCTAAGAGTATATCCTCTATTTTTCCCTCTTAGACCTTCTAACTCATCCGATACGTGCCAGTCCGTTAAAAGATTGGACGCGTATGTGTCATACAACGTAATATCCAGTACCTTCAATCGTAATGCGTTTATAAACGTAAGCCTGCTGCCCTTGTTGGCCACAGCTACGTTGTTATTAACTAAGAAAAAACAGTCAGAAGACTAGCAACACCTTCTTCTTGCCTTGCCAACGGCAAAAATATCTGTGTTGTCGTCAAAGAATCGTAAAGTTGATTTTGGTGTTCGACTGTGGTGTGACTTCTTTCGGGAGAAAAAATAATAATTTGTTTTTTTCTGTTCTTCTTTGTGCTTTAAGCTTTTTGAGCAAAGATTCCATTGAAAAATAGATTTGTCAACTATCGCTAAAGTGTACTTAGTGAATCACACAATGATTACTGCAAAAAATAAAAATTTTTGACTTCTTGTGGGAATATCGTATGGTTAAAAGTTACGTATTTGAATTGATTTTACAAAATTTGTGCATACATCCGGTTGTGTGGAGTTCAATATTTTCAATAATATCAGATTATGGTGAACTAATATGTTAACCTTAACTCTTCTAGCCAATTCCTCCCAAAGTCGTCCATTTATTTAAGGTTCTGGACTCCGCGCAGGTCTTTCTATAAATTTTTAACAGTTTTGGATCAACTAAATCTCTGTAGCACCTCATGTATGCTTTAGATCATTATCTTGAAAGAATTCCCTGCTTTTAACATTACGATCTCTTTTTCTTTTTGGAAAGAAAGAAAAAAATCCCAAATTGAAAATTTTGCGTTTCTGACACTTCAATTCACCTTTCTTCTGCATTCTAAAAATTGCAGCAGCTCTACAGTCCATAATTTTTATGAAATTAAGGAAAACGTTTGGTTTGACGATCTGTCAGAAGGTTTCTATACGATATATTAATACATTTCACCAAATTTGGGAAAATTTACCACTGTGCGATGTTGACTCATTAGAGCCCAACTTTACGTATGTATATCAACGTTCACTTTAACCATGTCTCACGCTTACACCGTTTAACTTTTTTTTAAATTCAAACTGGTATTTAAATTTTGTTACAAAATCTAATTGACGTGTTTCAGCATTTTTTTATAAAATAACTTTAAGTAATAAAATTTTTTTAAAAAATACCTATACACAGTTTTGTTTATTTTCAGTTTATATTTCTATGATTATTTATTTCAATTTTTAAATAAGATAAAGAGGATTCGTAAGTTTTTTTTTTTTTGTAATATCCTTGAGTAATTTGATGTTATTTATACATAAGTAGTCATGTTAGGATGGGAAAGAAGTGAGTGGCAGCCTCGCTAAATCAGGTAACACTTGAGCACGCATAGCGTCACGATGTGACACTACATGAAGTGTTGCTCCTGTGTAAATCAACAGAGTCCAGACTGAGAGGTCCTGATGATAAACTAGGGACCTTACACTGAAGCAAAATTCTCTTAATTGAGTCGGAAATCAGCCAGACAGCCTAATGAACCTAGCTATTAGCCCGATGCCAAGCATTGATAGCTTCTATAAGCCATCGAGAAATGGAGAGCGTAGTGTGAGAACTATATGCCGAGCCTGAGACGGACACTGACAGAAGTCATATGCAGGTAAACGCGGCCTTTGCACATGCCTGCCCATATAACAATGACCTGTAGATTAGCTACAACAGAGGTGATGCTTCGACGGTCCAATTTGAACAGCTTATTAATGCACAGTTCAGGGCCAGACGAGACATAGTCAATATCACCAATAACCTCGGGTTCCTCAAACAGAATGGCGAAGTGAACCGTGCGAAAGTTATTTCCCGCAATATTATAATATATTAAAATTTATTTTTAATTAAACTACATGCGCTTCGATTTCAACCACACCATATAAATTTGTTATAATAAGTATACATATAATATTGTGTATAAATAAACACATAAATTTTACCTGAACTCTTGCTTCACTTAATCCTAAGCGGTGACTGAGTTCTTCTCTCATAAATGCATCTGGATAATGTGTTTCTTCAAAAAGTCGTTCAAGTTCATTTAATTGCTCTAATGTAAAATTTGTGCGAGATCTTCGTTGCTTACTGTTATTTAAAGAACAGGATGCATCCAACTTATGAACGTTAAAATGTGACGTTTCAGAAGTGTTTAAAAAGGTTTCGTCTGAACTGTTTGGAGTTGAACAATCAATACGATCTTCAAATTCAAGAGAACTGTTCGAAATTGAAGAATCTAAAAGAGGACAAAAGTTTATATTTTTTTAAATCATATGTATGTATGTATCATTTTGATAATCGGGTATTAAGAAAATGTGCAAAATTATTATACTTATTTACGAATGTATATATAAATATTCATTTAAACTATAAACTATATAATATTTATTTAATAAGTCTTTAATAAGACAATTATGCATAGGTTTCAAATAATGGTCTTTATTATAATTCATGTTCGTTGCTCGGTCTTCTTCTGAATAGATAGTCGAATGTCTAATTCATGTCATAAGCTAGTAATATTATAAAAATTATTTTGTGCAATGGAGTTTCTGTTGAACAGTATTCTGTTATATATTTGGTCATTTTACTATTATTTTTAAAATCGAACTTGGATCCTGTACTTTGCGGAAACAGTTTTCCAATAAACATCTTACTCACAGAAAATTTATATTGTATGAAAATTTGTATTGTTACGTTTTTGCGCTTTAAAAACGCCAATTTAAGAAGTTCGCAGATTGCAGTGAAAATAGAAATAAATAATAAATAAAAATAGAAATAGAAATAAATTCTGTTTGATCTTAGTTGATCTGTCAGATCAAAATTTAAAACAGCTCTCCTGAAATTTTTTTTTTATTATTATGACACTGTTACAATAAATGAGCTATATGTACCATATGTATTAACAAACTTCACACAATAGAAAATATCGTTCTCTCATATGTTTGGTTATGATGGGGTTTTAAAATGTATTTGTGGATAATTTAAGCTCAGTAGCCCTTACTGACAGATATGTATCTTAATAAATCGCGAAATGGCCGAACCAAACAGTAATGTAAGTGTAATACGTCTGGTATTTATTCTTATTTATTGATTGTTCACCAATGCTTATTTTGAATATGTTCCATCGATCTCAACATGCGAGAGATTATTTATGCATTTCAGAAGTGATGATTTTGGCATGAAAATAAAGACTGCCCAGGTCAGGCAAAAATGTTTGGAGAGGATGCATTAAAGGCATCATGAAGAATTCCGAGAAATGTTGAAAGACAAAAATTCACGCCGAAATGTTGTTGGAACACCATAAAAAAGGATGTCGCGGCATCCAATCATTACTGGCGATGAAAAATAGATCCAATATGACAGATCCAGTGTTGCAAGATCAGTTAAAATTATTTAGAAAATAGATCCGGCCACCTTATAATCTAGACCTTGCCGTCCGACTACCATTCTTTTCGATCTTAGTACATTTGACATTAGAACAGAGAACGCGAAATAGGCTTGATTCGTTCTCGGCCTCAAAAAATTAGCAGTCTTTTATCACGAAATCCATATTTTACCAGAAAGATGGGATTATATAGCATACTCACAACAAAAGCCCAAAGTTTGCCAAAAATTCCGTTTTTTTACGTGGATACACTTAATAAGAATCTGGGTAAACGTTAAATCATTCTCTTTATATCTTTACCGCGAGAAAAAATAACCAAAATAAAAAATAAGTACACATATACACATCAAAGCAAAAAATAACCAATTTTGGGTAAAAATAACCAAAACGGCAACACTGACGGTAGGTTGTTAATTGTTGTTAATTTGTATTACTACAGATATAACTACAACCACAACAACAACAACAGAGCCACCAAAGAAACCACTAAGGCTAAATAGCTGCATCAGCATTTAATAATTTTTTAAAGTTTATTAACCCAATTATTTTTAAAATTACTAAGAATAAATAATATTAGCAGTAAGCAGTTTATTGAACTATTTAATTGTGAAACTTATAAACAAAATAAATTAATATACATAGTAAGCACTTTTGTAATTTAGCAATAAGTTAGATCTTTAAAAGAAAAATTAAATAAATTGATTTATACTTTGGAAACCGAAAAGAAACGTTGTTTTTTCTTGAACGGAATAATCCAAAGATAACTGGCGCAGTCGGGTAGTTCTGTGAGTAGTTCCTGCATCGCAAGACGGATAATTATAAACTAATTGTGACGGATTATCACAAGAAAAAGAAGCGGAAAAAGTTTGCAAGGAGCTCAATAAAAAAAGTAACAAAGGATAATTGTTTTTTTTTTTTTTTTTAACAGAACAGAATCAGAACAAGAATAATTGTGTCGGCTCATCACAACCAAGAAGCTCATTGAACAAGACCGGTAGTAATGTCATTAATAACTATAGTTTTAATGTTGTAAGTAAGAAATTTGGATTATTAACAATTTATTGTGAGAAAAGTGTATATTGGTACAGTTATTATAAAAAACAAAAGCAATACTTTTAAATACTTGATTATAAAAATAAAATAGAAAAATATTTTAAAGATCCTATATAAAAAAAAATATTTAATATATAAAATAAAAAAATAAAACGTATATAGAATAATTTAACTGTGTTTTTCAAAGAAAAAGAAAAAATAGATAATTTTTTTTAAATATAAAATAATTTATCTATTAAATTATTAAATACTATGTAAGTAATTATATTAAAATATATATACATATTTCTAAAGAAAAGGATTATTTGTTTAATATTATGAAATAGAAACAAAATTCATATATTTTTAAAGAGTAGCGATTCTCAAGAGACCCTCCTGTGACCTCTCTAAATATATAATTTTGTTCTAAATTTAAGAAATAAATATATGCGTAAATTTCGTCCTTATACTATCCCAAGAACCCTTATTCCTATCCCCGAATCTAAAACCGATATGAGTGTCACTCAAAATAGTCAAAGTAGTGTAATGAATTCTACAAATAGTTCACCCTCGACAGAAAAAAATATTTTGGATTCCTTAAGAATGCCAGACGCGGTCAAGGATCTTCCAAAATTTTATGGAAATCCTAGACTGTTATACGACTTCATTAGCAACGTAGAAGAAATACTTACGGTATTATCACGCATTGATGGCACCCTCTTGCCAAGATGATCTTATGGTCTATATGTAACAAAGTTGAAGGGGAAGCAAACGAGATTTTATATATGTACAGCACAGACTTGAGCTGGCAGAGCATCAAAAATAATCTCATATTACGTTAGTCTGATAAACGAAATGAGACCTCATTAATAAGAGACTTACATCTCCTGAAACAGAATAATAAGACACTTGAGGAGTTTTATAGTTCAGTTGTAGAAATCCAGGCTACATTTAATAATAATTTAATGATACACGAGGTAGATGCCAACATAATAAGAGCTAAACGAGATTTATTTGATAAAATGTGCCTTAGCACATCGTTATCTGGTCTTAAAGAACCATTAGGCTCTTCAATTAGGGCTATGAAGCCGGATACTTTGCCAATAGCTTTTTCATACTGTATTATCGAACAAAACATGTTCTATATAAGACAAGAAAACAGGAACATTTTAAAGAAGCAGGAAATCCATAGACAGCACAATTCACAACATTTTTACCCTAACTATCAAAAACCATTCACTCCGAGATGGCAACTAACAAATCATTACAGACAACATCACAACGCGATTTATAGTCCATCTATGTATTTTAATAGACCACAATTATCAACCAATCAATCATTTAATAGGCCTAAATTAAATTTACCAACGTCAATTAATAGACCTCAGTTAGTACAGAGTTTTAATTTATCAACATCTAAGCAAACACAATATCCCACAGCCACAAACAATCAAAACCAATTTAGCAAAACCAATAGTTATAGCTACTGTGTTAAACAAACACCAATTGAATACAAAAGCTAACATCCCTATGTTCATAGAATTCCGAGAATGTGGTATCCTAGAATTCTTTGTTTTTTAAATTTCACAACTATTTTGATGGTCTTATTGGACTCAATATACTCACTAATTTAGGTGCAAAATAGACCTAGAGAAAAAACAATTAACCACAAGAAATTGCTGCATTCCTTTGTCTTTTAAACCAAACTGAACTTCCGGTAAATTTCTCATAACGCCAAAAACTAAAGCCATTATAAAAATTCCAGTAGACTTAGAACGCGGCGATTTCTTAATCCCCACAATTTCAATTAACCCAGAAGTATCCATTTCACCAGGCATGTACAAAGATGAAAACTGATACAGTTTCGTTGAAATAAATAATAAGTCAAATTCCGACAAAATAATTTTAAACGAAAATCCAATTAAAGTAAATCCAATAAGAGGTTCATATTATAGAGAAATTAAGAATATTAACTTCGAACATATTCCTGAATATCAACACCCTAAGTTACTAGACAATCTTTGAATTGATCATTTTAATATGGAGGAACGGAAAGTTATCACAAAACTATGTAAAGAATTTGAAGACATTTTTCTTCAAGAGAATCAGTCTCTCACCTTTACCAATAAAATTAAACACAACATTGTCACAAGAGACGATATTCCTATTTACACAAAATCATATAGGTGCCCCCATATTCATAAAGCAGAACTAAAAAACGAATTCCAGACATGTCAAATCAGGGTATCATACGGGAAAGCTACTCTCTTTGGAGTGCACCTGTTTGGATAATCCCAAAAAAGGCGGACGCTAGTGGAAAAAGAAAGAGGCGTTTGGTTACTGATTATAGGAAACTGAACAAAAAAACAATATCAGATAGATACCCAATACCAAACATAAATAAAATACTAGAAAAACTTGGTAAATGCATGTATTTTACTACATTGGATTTAGCTAGCGGATTCCATCAAATAGAAATGAACCTAAATGATATTTCTAAGACGGCACTTACAGTAGAAGGTGGATAATCTCACGACAGACGCAAGTAATTTTGCACTAGTAGCCATTCTTTCACAAGGACCTATATGGAACAACAAACCGATTTGCTACGCAAGCCGCACACTCACAATATCGAAAATCAATTACTCAACAATCGAAAAAGAACTCTTAGCAATAGTTTGGGCCAAAAAATATTTTCGACCATACTTATTTGGTCGCCGGTTCAGAATCATAACAGATCATAAACCACTTACATGGATTATGAGCCTGAAAGAACCGAATTCTAAATTGATAACAGGCGATTGAAATTAGAAAAATTCGATTACGAAATTACATACAAAAAAGGCAAACTAAATACAAACGCCGATGCCCTTAGTCGAATAAAGACTGAGCCTTTAGTTACTCTGAATATAATTGCATTTGATACAATGTCCAATCAAGCCACTTCGGGTAGTACTATTCACTCTGCGGAGGAAAACTGCGATGATGGTATTCCGATTTCAGAAAAACCAATATATGGTTTTAATTTACAAGCTTTATTTAGGAAAAAAAACTATAATTCTAAAATGAAACATGAAGTTTTTAAAAACAAACATAGGAAAACATATACATACCCCAATTATACAGAGGAAGTTATAACACACACTTTAAAAAATCATCTTGCACCTAATAAAACCACAGCAATTTTTACAGATAGTGAAACTTTTCGCATTATTCAGAATGTATATTCCAAGCATTTCGCACAAAGCAAAATTTTTCGTTTAGTTAGGTGTACTGAAATAGTAAAGGACATAAAAGAACACGATAATCATGATAAAATCATCCAAGACTATCATGAAAATAATAATCACAGAGGCATACAAGAAACATATGATCATCTTAAACGCGAATATTACTTTCCGTACATGAAATCATAAATAGTTGAAATAATAAATAATTGTTCCTCATGCCAAAGATTAAAATATGATAGACATCCACCGAAAAATAAATTTGAAAAAACCCCAACACTTGTTAAACCACTAGACATAATACATATTGTTACGTTTTTACCTTTTTAAAAACGTGTTTTATGAGTTCGTAGATTGTAGTTAAAATAAAATAATTTTTGTGTTTGGTTTTAGTTAAAAAATCTTTTATTCAACACAGTTTTGTGCACCACTGCTTGTAATCTTTTTACAGGCAATAACAATTTCTATTCTTAATTACGCTGTCTGTTTACAATCTTGTAAACAACAACAATTACTCGACAGATCTTTCTACTTATAGATCTTCCAACCCGATCGTAGTTATAACTTAGGTTCGATCACAACCTTTTTAACCAGAGGTTATCCACACTTAACTCTCTTTGCTGAGTTAGCTCCAACTAAACTGGTTTTTACTTCACTACTAGCTTCACGAGTTTACTCCTTATAAACTCTCTTCACACCAATAACACTCTCACTGAGTTAACTTTACTTAAAAACTGCACTCGCTGAGTTTACGACACATCAACTAATTGCTGTTCGCATCGATGTGCTTTTTATATGGCTGAGTAAACAACACATCGAAAGCTCTCGAACCTCTCGAGATTTCAGGTAGATTCCATTTCTTTCTTTTAATTTCCTTTTAGTTCTATTCTAGCCATGCTTATGTGAACATCCACCTGCTTCTGCTCTTAGTATTTGTTGTTGCTTGTTTATTGTCTCTTATTCGTTTTTTTTGCTGCTTTATTATTGTTGTTGCCGTGTAATTTTTTTTACTTTGTCTCTGCTAATAGTTGTTGTTGTTGTCGATTTGGTTATTTGTAAACAGCACATATAGTTTTTCTTGTGGCTTTTGTTTATTTATTTTAGCGATGTAACAAACGCTGTGGTGCCCAACCCTAGTTTCGTAACAATATAGGTATTTACACAATTAATGGGAAAAACATTTTAACCATTATAGATAAATTTTCCAAATTTGCTGCTGCATATACTTTAACAGCAAGAAATAGTATTTGCGTAATTAAATCCTTAAAATATTTTTGAGCATGCATGGCATCCCTAACAAAATCGTTTGTGACCAAGAATTAGTAATCCTCTGTGGAGAGACTTCACTCTACATTAACTGAAACCTACAGGTTAATAGTCGGAAAAATTAAAGTTAAAAAATTGGAAATGGACCATGATGATATTCTAGCCGAAGTCAATATAACATATAATAACGCAATCCATTCTTCCACTAAATTAACACCTTTCGAACTTTTCTATGGGAAAACTTATAAAATTAACCGTCAAATTACATTCAACAATGAACACGAATATCTTTCTAAAATCAATCAATTTCAAGCTCAACTCTACGAATCTATTAGGAAAAAATTGGAAACCAACACGGACAAACGCATAGAAAAACTTTGCAGACAGACAAGACCCACTAGACTACGATGTAGATAACTATATATACAGGAAAGAATGTAGGATAAATAAAATGACACCGTGATTTTCTAGGCACAAAGTGAAGCAAAACAACCCAGCAACATTACTTACTACACAGAACTTCACAAATCAAAAATAAGAAAAAAACAATTTGTATAATCTTTTATTTCAGATTAATACCCATGATACGCACACCAACACTGGAGATACACAATTTAACTGATACCCAGGGACTATTGCAAATAAAACTAGGAACTGCTGAAACAATAACGGATTATATCAACCTTATACACATAATAAAATTAGATTCATATAGGTATAATGTCATGAAAATTGAAGAATCTGTCAAACAATTTACTCCCACATATTACAATAGAGATTCCTTACAGATAACAAAATTTAAACTTAGAGACCTTAAGGATAAACTGAATTCAATAACTCCTAAATACCGCGATAAAAGAGGATTATTTAATGGTATAGGTTCAATGGTCAAGTTTATTACCGGCAATATGGACGATACTGATGCTTCACGTATAAACCAAGCTATACATGACAAATAACTTACAGACTAAAACAAACCGACAGAATATACTTAATACCAAAATTATTGAAAAGATTGAGAATATTACAAGCCACATAAATAGGGAACAGGATATTATAGCTGGATCACTCAAAGATTCTAGAAATAGCATAATTTCCAACTCAAGGCTTATAAATGACATTCCATACTTAAACCAAATTAATTTTCATATCGATCTACTGACAAATCATATTACAAGCATTTCAGATGCAATGATATTGTCTAAATTTGGAATTATTCCAAAATGATATTGAATACAGAAGAATTGAAAGAAATACAAGATAACCTGGAGGACCAGTCAATCAAAATTGATACAATAGAACATTTATATGAACTCTTACAATTACAGGCATTCTACGATGATACAAATATCGTTTTTAATATTCAAATTCCCCACATCCCATAACTAATTGCACAATTTCTCATACAATCCATATACCAATTAATAGAACAAAAGAAATAATTATAAAACCATATACAATTTATAATAATAATAAAATCCAATATCTCGAGAATTTATGTAAGAAAATTGAAAACATGTTTTATTGCAAAGAAAGCTCACTACAAGAAACCATAGAAAAATCTTCATGCTTTGGAAAAATCATAAGTAATCTAGAAGCCAACTGTAATTTCAACGATATAGGCCAGATAACAGAAATATCACAACCCGAACAGGGACTTGTGCTAACAAAAAATCTACCGCCCACAGAAATTAAAACATCGTGTAACTCTGAAAAACATATTATTGAAGGCAACTTATTAATAAATTTCAAAAACTGTAATGTTATCATCAACGGAACTACCTACGAAGATAACCCAAACATATATTGGGACGATTTCATTGTAAAACTACCCACAGTAATAAACATAAAACCTTTGTCTACAATAGAAACTTTAAATATACCTAAACTTAAAGAGTACCATCTAAAAAAAAAGTTAGCCATCGAAGATTTATCAAATAATACAGAAATTCACAGGCATATAAATTATGGAACTCTAATGGTAATAATTGGAATTGTAATTTTCATCTATATAACGAAACAGAAGACGAAATTCGTGGTAAATGAACATCCCGCTACTACTTTTGTCGCTCCTGACCATCAATTCTTTTGGACATCACTCCATACTAAAGGGGAGGAGTAACAGATATAACTACAACCACAACAACAACAACAGAGCCACCAAAGAAACCACCAAAGCTAAATAACTGCATTAATTTTTTAAAGTTTATTAACCCAATTATTTTTAAAATTACTAAGAATAAATAAAATTAGCAGTAAGCAGTTTATTGAGCTATTTAATTGTGAAACTTATAAACAAAATAAATTAATATACATAGTAAGCACTTTTGTAATCTACCAATAAGTTAGATGTTTAAAAGAAAAATTAAATAAATTGATTTATACTTTGGAAACCGAAAAGAAACGTTTTTTTTTTCTTGAACGGAATAATCCAAAGATAACTCGCTCGTTAATCCGATTTCACTCAGGTCTTTGCCGAAAACGTAACGATAACTATAGATTTGACTAAAGGTAGAATTAGCCGAATGTAAACGTAGAAGCCGTAAATGTAGTCGTGTCAGCTAATCGCTTTTGTTATATGAAAAGCTATGAAAGTGCTTACTTAAACGTAATGAAACGTAACTGTAACGTCCCAATCTGTTGAAAATAGAATTTCACGGCAACGTTACGCGACATTTATCAATAAATGATTGGCTGTTTATATATGGAATTTTATGGGGTATTTTTACTATTTTTTGGTAAATACATAAAATACTAAATATGTTTATTGTTTCAAATTAATCTCTTTTTGGTAAAATCTAATAAGAGCATTTATCAATCGTTGAAAAAGTTATAGGTTAGTATGAGTTATATATTATGCATGTATATAGAACGTATTATAGCGTAGATAATATAAGTAACAATACACACAGAATAAAAAATATAAATATTAATAACTTTTCAAACCTAAGATATTTTTAAATAAAAATTTCTTTACCTTTTTATCGATATTTCGCTACTTCTTTGTGTAGCTTCGGCAGATAATACGTAATTAATTATATTTATTTGGAATAAATTACATATAGATCTGTATATTTATTGATATAAAAATGAAATAATTTTTATTAAAAAAAACCTTAAGCTTCAGAAATTTTTAAAATTTCACATAATTTAAATAATGTGCTGTTTTCATCTTTTTAAAGTACACGCGTTTGTGTTTGATGTATGTATACTTAAATATTTTTTTCTTCTTTATGTCAAAAACATATGACACGTTTTTAAGTGTTCTATAAGTGGCAATACCTTTACAGTTACGTTACATTCATATTTACGATACATTTACGATTTCTACGTTCGGCTAATGAGGCTTTTACATTTCCTTTATTTCTATATACAGCTTTCTATTTAATTGCGCCATCAACTTGAACTCTTCTGTATTCTCTGTCACTAGTGCTCTCTTCTTCAATAAATATTATGTTTTTTAATTACAAAGCTCGTGTTCATAGCTGCCAGATTTGACGATTAATCGTCAATTTGACCATTTTTTAACGAAATATTGGCAAAATGACGATTGACGTTTTTTGTCTCTAAAAGGGCGATTTTTGATATATGAACAATTTTTGATATATGTCTTTGTAGGTGAGACAACTAGCTTACTTTTTCTGATTTTAGCTTCAGCTCAATGTTATTAAAAGTAAGGCCTGGAACAGAATAAAGTAGTTGTAGTAGTAGCTGAAGCTGATTACGTAACGACCCAGCAGTACAAAAGTTATTACAAACACATCCGATTGTATACTATTATGTCAATAGGAAAATTTGAAATAAAATTTTTAAGCCCATACAACTAGCATCTGATTTGCATGAGTCTCATTCCCAATACATTGTAGAATTAAATGTACATTAGAAGTAAAAAGCCATCACACTAGTATCCGGTTTGGATGGGTTTGTAATGCATTACATTGTAATTGTAGTTTCGATTATAAATTTTGTTTCTTTTTTTGTTGATATTCATCCAACCTTCACTTACAATACAATGTCTGTATTGTCGGACACATCTAACCTTCGCTTGCAATATCTGTTCCATTGGATCCATTTGACGGTCTAAGCCATCGCTGTGTAAAATGTAAATAGGAATTTTATACAGACATTGGATGGGTCTTACTTACTATGTGATCTTGGATCGAAGATGTATGTGGTAAAATTTTTTTTTTACATATATTATTTCACATTACTATCTAATAAAATTTTAAAAGTGAAGTTAATCGATTTGGAAAATGAGGTATTCGGTTTACATAGCTTCAAGCCCGCATTAAAAATGTGAAATTCAAGCAAATTACTTTAGCCGCTTTTGATTTTTGTGTCATACCGTATTCGCTACTATCGCATATCGATGACTTATTGTTGGATAAAAAACTCGCTATATTTATAAAATATTCCTCTAGAGCTCCGAACGTTTCTTTCATTAAGCTGAATCGCGCGCAATTAAAGCAATTACCATTTGTAACTAACGGTCATGTCTTTTACCAAAGCACTCATCGTAAAACAGTATTCAGTGATGTATTCTTCATTTTTTGTGTTATGTTCGACATCTTGATGTGTATACCTGCTTCATTTGGTATAATACCAAATTCATCCTTTAATGCGACTGCCATATTACAAAGACAACAAGTGATACATTAAGCCATAACTTAGCTGGACCATTCAACTCTTCCGAATCATTTGCTCTAATAGACTTCCCAACCCTATCATTAAATTGCTCAAAACTAAAGATTTCGTATTTTGCGGGGTCGTACTCGGGAAAAGCATCCGAAATTATCTTTTTAACGTTCTAAATCATGCTGCGTAAATCATAATTTTGTGCTTTATTTCTTTAGTTTTAAAATTCTATTCCTTTGCAACCTTCTGCTTTTATAAGGCGTTCCACTAACTTCGCTTTAGTATAATTCTTTGGTAAATCACGCTCACGCAGAAGATCTATAAGATTGGTAACTTTGAAGGATGATATTTTAGATGGCATTTTGCAATTTTTCGTATTGTTATGAATATAAAACTGCCTTAAGAAAAGATACACCAACATTAGTACATTTGAAGCTATAAAACACTATTTTTTGGCACTTCAGTCTATTGGTTTGTGTCAAGGCTGTCAATGTATCACCCTGTCAATGCCGTAATTATTTTTGTTACTAACAGTGTTACCCATTGCGTATTGAACAAAGTTACCAATTCAAAATTTGTGTATTATTGTCTTGCATTTTGGAATAACGGTCATGAGTAGAAAATCGTAGTACATATAATATCATTCGAAATTAGTACCAATTTTATATAAAAGGCGACACACTATATTTGGTTAGTTAGTTATAGTTTAGCAGTCATACTGTAAAGTCGTATTTAGAGTTGAGCGGACATTTTTTTATATAAGACCAGCACCCAGGGGATGGCCCCTAATCATGCAGTGCATCGTGCTGGTACTAGGAAAATAGGTTATTGGAAGGAGGACAGAGGGAGTAGTGTTTATGGACATTAGATTTAAATTTACTCATGTCGTAAGTGGCAGGAAATACTTTCGCTGGAAGATTATTCCACAATGCGACCAAATAACGAATTCTCCATATAATGCGTTGTGCGATTTACTGGACAATCAACTACAAATGGATGCACTCTACGAGAAATACGAGTACTACGTAAAAATATATGATTCTTAAGAATTATTTCCTTAATTTCGTTAGAACACATTCCGTTATAGTACCGATAGAACAATAAAATACACGTCACATTGCGACGGTGCTCCAATGAATCGATAGAGTTGGCTACCTTACCGTCATTGATGAGCATCTTCGCCCTCTCCTGTACGCGGTCGAAAAGCTCCAAAATAGACTTTGAAGCACCGACCCATACATGAGAGTTGTATTTCATTTTGGGTCGGATATAGGTCTTGTAAATATTATGGAGATCAGATGGAGTGAAGTATTTCGTGCAACGTCTCAAAAACCAAGGCACTTAAATGCTTGAAATATGTTATCATTCCAACGAACGTCACAGTGAATTCTCATGCCCAGAAAATCAAGAGCATCTGATTCCTCAATATCCACATTACCCATCGACACAGATGACAGCACACCACCACGCCTGTGTGTTAAAAAACAACATTGAGTTTTACGTGCATTAAAATCGACCCTGTTCGCGCGACCCCACTCGGAGACCTTCACCAGGTTACTTGTGAGTGTGACGTTCATATTCATCCTTCTTACCCCAACCTCCAACAGGCTCGGTCTACGATCAAAAGAATATGACTGACAAATGTTGCTTTCATTCGCAAAAGAGTAGATAGGATTAGAAGTGAGAAGAAGAAAGTCGTTAAGAAATATTAGAAAAAGAGTAGGAGAAAGAACAGAGCCTTGCGGTCTCCTGAGTTTACCCTAAACTCGTTGGATGAGACCCCATCTATAACCACTCTTATAGAGCGATCTCTGAGAAAACTCGATATAAATCGAGAGAAGTGACTACCGACACCAAAAGCATTAAGTTTCGAAATGAGAGCCTCGTGTCAAACTCTCTCAAACGACTTTGAGATATCCAGAGCCACAACCTTACTCTCGCCAAAACCATGAATGGGCTTGTTCCACTTCTCCGAGAGCAACGCCAGCAGGTCACCAGTAGAACGGCCCTTTCGGAAACCGTACTGACGATCGCTAAGTAAATCGTTGGACTCCAGATATCCCATAAGGTGGTGATTAATCATACTTTTTGGTTATTGGCGTTACATTAGCAACCTTCCAGCAAGATGGAAAAAAAACCGGCGCGATATGACGCACTGAAAAGGTTAGCTAATGGACGCGCAAGCGTCGAAGAGCTCTGCTTCAGGACCAGTGCTGGTATGCCATCCGGCCAGAAGACTTGTTAACGTTGAGATTTCCAAGAACCCTTTTTACAGCACGAGCTCGAAAGAATATACTAGGCATAGTTACTGATACTCTTTCAAGTTCGGGCAGTAGTTGACCGTCTCCGGCAAGTAAGAATTACTTGCAAGCATTTCGGCCAGAAGGTTTGCCTTTTCAGCCGGGTTCGTGAATGTGAGGTCATTCTTTAAGGGAGCAGGAACCGAATTAACGTTGTTCCTCAGCCTTTTAACGAATGACCAAAAGTTTTTACTTCCCCGCGGAAAAGTAAGAACTTTAGCACGAAGGCGCTGCTCGTACAAAGCCTTTTCGTGTCTAAGTACTCCGGCACATGAAGATCTCGCCTGTTTGCGAAGCAAATCAGTATGGGCACATTTGTTATTGCGCCAATTCCTGAACGCTTCCTCTCTGGATCTGACTGCCAATTTACACGTCAGATTAAACCAAGATTTGTTTCTAGGCTTAATCGAAAGCTTTTTGGATGGGATGAAAATATCCATCCCTAGCCTTATTATATTCAGTACCATTTCTGCCATGGCACCGACGTTTGAGTCAAGGAAACAAAGTTTCCAATTAAAATGGCCAAAAGAAAAATCGTTAAGCTCAGCCCAACGAGTATCCTCGCAGTTATAAATAGAGCGTTCCGTATGGAACCTCGCGAAGAGCGGTGTACGAGAGTGAGGTAGAAACTGTGCAATGATCCGAATATCTGAGAGGTGCAAGAACCTCAACTACATACTTTTCAGGGTGTGTAGTGAGGAAAAGGTCGAGGGTATTGTTCTGGTGCCCATCTACAGACGATATATGTGTAGGTACATTCATTAATTGCGCAAGGTGATTGTGCGCGGCAAATAACTCAACGTATTGGCCTTCTGGAGTTGTACGGACATTAAATAAGTTGGAGACTGTAAAGTCATAGTTGCGACTGTATAAAGTAAAACAATGAATTCATGTCATTTATTTTATTTAACACAATTTAAAAAGAACTCACACTTTTGAAAAGGTTAAAACGTAGCATTGGTGTCAAATGAAATAAAGAAAAATTAAATAAATAAATATTAAATAAATAAAAAGAGGATAAATTGAAATATCAAGAACTAAAAGTAGGCCGGCTCAAACGGAAGTTGCCAAAAAAACTGGTAATAAAACCGAATTAGAAAAAGGTCTGTTAGATGAATTTCAGAGGCGCGGCATAAAGATTTATACTCATGATTTTGATGATGAGAATGAACCTGAGATGAGTGCCGCTGCAAATACAAGCAGGTTTGTACATTAATATATCGCTGGCTGTTATAATAAGACAAATATAAGTTCAGAACAAGGACATTAAGACAAGTATTGAAAATAAACTTCAGGAATCTTCTGAGGTACGAGAAACTTTCAAAACCTAAAATTAAAAGCTTATGAAAAAAATTAAAGTTTTGGCTGACGCACAAGAAACTTCTGGAGCTGATAATGAAAAGATTATGGAAAAAATTTATATTGTGTCTGATGCACAAGAGACGTCTAGCAAAAATAGAAAGGAAATTGGCAGAAGCGTCTAGTGCAACAACCAAGAAGCTGCAAGAAATATATGAGACTGTCAATTGTCAAAGGTTGATGGCGTCGAGGCAAGAGTCTTAAATTTAGAAAAGACTGTTGTCGAAAAATTTAGTAATTGAACAGAAAATCAACAGTCTCCAGCGCCAACAACCGGAACCAGTGCGTCATACCAAAAGTTTTCAGCAGAATGAAGACCCCCTGCTTTAATGGTAGTACATCTTTGGCGGTATTTAAATTTCAGTAGCCAACATAAATGGATAGGGCGATGAATATAACGCTCTGAAATTATTTTTACCTTAAGAGGTGCAGCTGAAGAAATTCTAGAAACTATACCAGCTGCAGATATAATTACAACGACTTAATGGTGGCGATGCAACGTAAATTTGGTGATGAGCACAAACAGGAGCTCTACCGTATGGAGTTAAGGTGCCGAACGTAATAAAGCTAATGGGTCACTTCAAGCTTTTGAAATGGAAATAGAGAGGTTGGCACAGCTTAGTTATCCAGAGGAAACTATACACTAGTAGAGAAAATTAAGACCGAAGCGTTCATCAATGGCATAAGGAACCTTTGCGGCATTTGCACTAGCGCAGGAGATCTCTAGAGAGATACCTAAGCCGCAGGTACGCAAAGCGTATATCATTAAAACTGGTACTACCCAAGTAGATCTTATTAACGCTATCAAAGATGTTGATCAGCGGCTTTAGCTGAAAAGAAGCAAAGGTCAAAAGGAGGTGCCAAAACTGTGGCAAGAGCGGTCATTTTCAATAACATTGTAGGGCACCGCTCAGAAGTACAAGATTTGCGTGACATATTTAGATATACACAATAGAGTACAAATGAATGAACGTTGTAAGGATGGCAATGCACATCATAGAGGCTGTGATATGAAAAAATTTTTACGTAACTGTGAAGCTAGTTACTGGAATGAAAAAAAACTGATATAACAGGTGATAAGGTTAATGAGAAGATTATCAACATCCAACAATTACATCTGGAGGCCAACCAGGACGGATCAACAGCTCAGCAAAAAGACACTGCACTGTCAACGTCTATAGCGGCCAATGAAAATGGCAGACGGTCGACCAGTAAAGAGGTGTCGGCAGATGGCCCTCTAATAAAGGCTTATTGGGCTTAGTTTGACAGCTTAAAGCTGGTTGATGGGTGCTTATATTGACGCTGGGAAAGTGCAGACGTCAAAACAACTTGCAATCTAATAGTGGTTTCTTCCTCCAGAATGAATGAAATTTTAAATCAGTCTCATAAGGAACCTAGCGGAGACTATCTTAGCGTGGCAAAGACAAAAGAAAAATTAAAACAGCATTTTTATTGGATTGAGTGCCAGCAAGCTACTGTCAAATGGATAGTAAACTGCACTAAGTGTATAGCTGCTAAAGGCGCAGTCAGAACAAGTCAAAGTCAGCTGCAGTCACATAAATCGAGATCGCCGATCGGGAAGGTAACGATTGCCGTAAAAGGACTTTCTCCTAATAATGAAGGAAAGTCACAAAGAACTTCATGAATCGGTGCACACATGACTGCAAATGGCTTGTTATAGGTTGCAAGCCATGTATGATCGAGCATCGAACGCTGTAGGCTTCACGAAGGACAACTGGTTCTTCTATACTACGCACAGCGGAAGAAGGGATTATATCCCGAACTGCAAACAAACTGGAATTGACCTTACAAAGTAGTCAAAAGGTTAAACTAATTGCTATACAGAATACAGAAGAACCGTAGCACGCGATCGAAATTAAAAGTAGTACTTTTAGAGCGACTGGCGAACTACGGCAAGAATGATAATATGGGTGGCAGTGTTACGAAAATAAAAATGCCTCAATAATGTACCATTTGGAGCTATAAAGCTTTATTATGGGATTTTAGTCTATTGGTTTGTGTCAAGACTGTCAATGTATCACCCTGTAAATGACGTAATTATTTGTGTATTTAACGAATTTGGCATTAACGGACATGAATAGAAAGTTGTTGTATATACCAGAAAATTCGAAATTAGTACCAATTTGATATAAAAGGCGACGCATTATGCTTATTTAGTTATAGTTAAGCAGTCGTAGTGTAAATCCGTATTAAGAATTGAGCTGATATTAAATAAGGTGGAGACCGTATAGTTATAATTGTGTAAATAAACAACTGTATAAGGTACAGAAATGAATTCGTTTGATTTATTTTATTTACCACAATTTAAAAAGATTTTTTTATTTGTGCTTTCTTTTTTTAATTTTTATATAAGCGTATATTTCAAAATTTTTTTCGTCTGTTTTACTTTTCTTCACATGACATTATAATCTGTATTCTGTTTCACTTTGACAGTATTTCATTTTTTAATTTCTTTCTTTTTAAATTCTCTTTTACACAATTTTTAATTTAATTAATTTTTTCTTTTACACAAGCTTTATATTTTATTACATAGGTATTTGTTTCCTTCCTTTAAGCTGATTTAGTACAAGAGTACAATTAACTCTTCTGCCCTTTATATAACCTGATTGTTGGTCAATTTCGACTTTAGTTATCTTTAACGGTATTCTTAGAGCACTCTACACTATAATTTTTGTATTTCATTTTACGAGACTTAAGAATGTATATAAGGCACATTCTGAAACGGTATCTTATATATATTTAATTTTTTCACCATCTTGGCGGCTTATTTTTAATCTACTCTTAAACTCCAATTTTTTCACACAGATTTTTCTTTCCCAAGATTTTCCAAGCTGATTAGCGTTGCCAGGATTGTTTGCTTTTTATTATGATTCCCGCTTTTTTACATTTTACGCCATATTTTTTTTAACTTCAAATTTTTGATTTCCAGTATTTTATTTATGAATGAAAATATATTCAAGGTAATAAATAACAGCGGCTAATATGAGAAATATATACGTATGTATATTATAAGCTTTGCATTGAATTCATAGAAGTGATACATCATTTGGTTTTATTTTTTTTTGGGCTAAAACGGTTTCTTTACCTTTTTGACACAATATCTTTTTATATTAGTTTTGTATAATGTGTAGTTAAAAAAAACTACAGAAGTTTCTTATTTTAACACAAAACTTGAATAAATGTACAAATATGTTAATAATTCTTAGTACATTATTAATATGTTTTTTTATATATGTGAAAAAATTAATTTGACTTATTTATGTGATTGCCTTTATACCAAATATTTTTATTTTTGTTGATATGACATTGTTTTTGGTATATTTTTTAATAAAATATTGCTTAAAAAAAAATTTATTTGTTTTCTTTGTCTCGCCAAAAATTTTGAGATTCCTTTTGGAAAATTAAAACTAGCAATCTTAAATCTGATCGTTGTCACAAGTAAGGACCAGATTGTTAAATTTGGTCTGGGTGGTTCTACTGGGGGAGGTTTGGGTTTGCTGACTCTGATATTACCGTGGCGCTGTCCAGTAGGCCGAACATAAAGGAATTCAGCGGCCAATAACGATACGATACGAGTACGCCCACAAGAAAATGCTTGGCGTTGGTCTTTTACCATTGCTTCAAGAGCGTGGAAGTAAGCAATTGTTGATCAGATTAGACAATGTTTATCAGAAAGGGATTATCTATAAGATGATGGCGATTGGATTCTGCAAACATATCACCAAGATTGTGGCGGAATTCCTGAGAGATCACTCCTTTAGTGTAAGAGTCGGCAATACACTATCTGATGAGCAAATATCGTTACTGAAATGCAATGGGAATCACTACTAGAATCCGTTCTCTGCAACATATTTATGTCGGATATACCGCAACCATCTGCTCCTTGTGTAGGCGGACAATCTGCTGGTTGCAGCAACTGGCCATAAAACAGCGAGAGTGAATTCAGGGTTCAACAGATACTTGAGTAGGTTGCATGGGCATTTCTCTAAGATGGTTCTCTGACTGAATATGAATGAAGACGTATTGCATAATATTTATGGATGGTTGTATCCCAACCCGAGTCTATTCGTACCTGTGCTGAGAATGGCTGGACAGGTTATAAGTCTTTCCGATGGGATTAAGTACCTGGCTGTTGTAAGGGGGGAAGTAAATTGGATATTTTATTTTCTGATATGAGGGATGAAGTGGCGATCTATGGTAATGGGGTCTTTCTATTCTATTACAGGAGATCGAATACCTTAGATATAGGCAACTATATCTGCATATTGAGGTGGAATATCTGTGTCTGGTTATTGTTGATTAGTTGGTAAGTAGTTTTTTAAGTTAGTTTTCCCTTAATTGAGTATTTGTGTTTTTCCCTTCTTTTCTGAATATAGTCAGTTTTAACGATAGTTTGCAGCTCTGTATTGTAAGCATAAAATAAGTATACCTAGAATTAATTTAAGAGACACTATGTAAAGGGATTTTGGGAAAAATAAAGGCAGAAGCTAAAGTCAAATATGTACATGCATTGTCATTTTATTTTTTTGAGTTAGTAGCAACTCTGTCTTACTCAATGCACTTTGAGAAATTTGTAGTAAAAAAGATATAGAAACAAAAATATACTACAAAAATATTGATATGTATTGGCTATAAATTTAAGCTTTTTTAAACAAATAAAAATGAAATAAATTCTTATATCCATTATAACATGAGCGAAAATGTCTGCCACGTCATATGTGACTAGGGTTGCCAGATGGCCTTGATTTCGCTTGATTTACATCTATTCTTACAACTTGTCAAGAATAAAAAAAGGTTTGTCAAGATTTAAAGCACATTTATTAAAATTTTCTTTACACAAAGTTCTATGAAAAGCTATTAAATATTTTAGTGAATTAATAACGTAACGTGTTCTGAAAATCACGTGACTTGAAACCACGAACCGATTTGAAATAACGCCAACTTCTTCATGTTGTTCTGCAAATCACGCAATTTTACATTTTTCGGCGTGTTTTTCATTTTTCGAAAACATGAGAAAAAAAAATTGCAAAAATGCCAGGAGCAGCATTATGTGCAGTAATTTCTTTAAGAAAACAGCAATTTAATAAAGGACACTTTAAAAAACGTAACTTACGGTAGTTATCAATTCCTATGGATACAAGAGAAACCATATAAAAGTAACAACATAACTATAGCAAAGTTGTAGTCAAATTGCTTTTTTTCATATCGTTGTACCGGCTTAACAAAAGGGCTTTTTAAATTATATTGGAAGATTTAACATCAAAGATCTTGCGGAATGTTTTGCACGCAATGGAGGAAAACTTGTTTTCGGAGTGTATATCTATAGGTCACCAAACACAAAATTCTTAAAAAAGACATTTCTATAGAAAGTTCGGCATACCTGGCGTAATTGGACGTGTTTAAATAAAGAAGCCGCCTTCCGATCATTCCGTTTATTTCTGTAGAAAGGGCTATTACAGCCTGAATGCTATGATAGTATTAATTCTGTAAATATAAAATGCAATTAAAGTTATTACTAGAAATTTAATTTCAGATTTGCCACTATAAAATGCGAATTTTAGCTGTAGATGCAAGCCGTCCTGGCTCATTCCATGATTCTTTTATTTAGCAAACGATCGATGCTAATAGGTACTACACCGAGATGTATAATGAAGGTGCCAGTAATTTTTGGTTTTTGGGTAACTCTGGATATCCACTAAAAAGTCGTTTTAGATACCTACAAAATGTTTTTTTATACACTCTTTCCAAACTGATAAAAATTGTTAATGTGTGCAAACACTTTGGTATAACTTCTGATGAAGATATCATCGAAAATATTGACGATGATGTGGAGCCTTCAGAACAAAATGACGATGATGATGATACAGCAGCAACTACAAGAGATAACATAGCCTTTTCCATACATTAAAACAATTCTTATCTTTTATAAAAAAATAAACAAAACAATTTTATTACTTTTAAAAACAAAACAAAAACTTATTCAATTTAAATAAGGTATGTTGAATACATAGGTAAGGAACTTGAATTTCACAAATATCTTAAAATTATATAAAAGTACTTAAAAATAATTTAAAAATCAGACTTTATACATGCATACATAGTTAAATCTTTGGAGATGATGATGGATGTACACCAAGTTTTATTTGCTCAAGCTTTAAAAACTGCAACTTAATTTTATTTCCCGTTTGTAAGTTGTTTTCAATTACAAAGTTGTGCCTGGTAATTTCTTTTAATTCCTTTTCCTTCAATAATTTTATTTCTTTAAAATCTTTTCGAACATCTTTAATGTTCACAGATATTTCTTTTAAATATTTCCTATTTTCTTTAATTTCTTTTTTGGTATCTACCAAACTAGCACATATTTTTGTGCTCTGGCGACAATACATATTGGTTGAATAAGCCACCACCAGTTTTGTTCACTTCAATTTTATTGTGCGCTAATTTTACTCGACACCAAGTCTTAAATGAGACCATACCTAAAAAGACATGTTCAACCACAATTATTTTCATATTTACATATATATTACTGGACTTACCTTTTTCCAAGACCGTGTTTTTTGTTGGAGGCCCTGATGCGCTGAGTTCGTCTGTCAACTCCGTTCATATCTGCTCAAAATGAACTTTATCACCTTTCATAAATCCACTGGCCAAGTCAGTATGCCTTTCCATGTATGCTAGGTAAATTTCGATTTGCATATTTTTCTTATGCTTAATCTTGCGAAAGAAGTAAATTAGTTATTTTTTATTTGCTAATAATATTTACTTATATTTTCTTAAATGCTGTCGCATATTTTAAATATTTCTTAATGCAAATTTTAAATTTACCTACAGCCAAAAATAGAAGTAAATAATAAAATATGGATGCAAAAACAGACACTCCACTACAAATGAACTTTGTTTACATTTTGGGCTTAAATTGTTTGCATTGTATGTACTTTTTCATCATACAATTAGTGTTATCGAAATTTTGCAAATATTTACGTTGTTATGAAAATAAAACCTTTTTTATTAATCAAATAAATAAAAAGCATATTGTTACGAAAATAAGGTTGGGTATCACAGCGTTTTTACATCGCTAAAATAATAAACAAAAGCTGCAAGCACAACTTTAGGTGCTGTTTACAAATAACCAAATCTTAGCAGATTAGCAGAGACAAAGTAAATAAAAAATAACACGGCAACAACAATGATTAAGCAGAAAAGAAAACAAGTAACAGACAATAAACAAGCAACAACAAATACTAAGAGCTGAAAGAGGTAGATGTTTACATACGCACGGCTACATAAGAACTAAAAAGAAAATAAAAGAAAGAAATGGAATCTACCTGAAATATCGAGAGGCTCGAGAGCTTTCGATGTATTACTTACTCAGCCATATAAAAAGCACATCGATGCGAGCAGCAATCAGTTTATGTGTCGTAAACTCAGCGAGTGCAGTTTTTAAGTAAAGTTAACTCAGCGAATGTATTATTGGTGTGAAGAGTGTTTATAAAGAGTAAACTCCTGAATCTAGTAGTGAAGAGTAAAGAGATTTAAGTGTGGGTAACCTCTGGTTGAAAAGGTTTTGATCGAACCTAAGTTATAACTACGATAGGGTTGGAAGATCTTGAAGTGGAAAGATCTGTAGAGTAATTGTTGTTGTTTATAAGAGTAATTAAAAATAAAAATTATAATTTCCTGTAAAAAGATTACAAGCAGTGGTGCATATAACTGTGTTGAATAAAGGTTTTAATAAAAAAAACAAACACAAAATTTATTTTATTTTAACCACAATCTACGAGCTCATAACAACACGTTTTTAAAAAGGTAAAAACGTAACAATATCACTAGAAATATATATTAAAAGTTTTATTAAGTTCTAATCACAATAGTAAGGAAAAATATATGAGTGATTTCAAATCGCAAATCAATTAGTTGACCGGCTTAAATATATATATATATATATATATATATATATATATATATATATATATATATATATATATATATATATATTTTAAGCCGGTCAACTAATATATATATAAGTCAATTAGTATATATATATATATATATATATATATATATATATATATATATATAATATATATATATATATATATATATATATATATATATATATATATATATAAAATTAGTGTGGTCTGCCGTTACCTTGATGGAATACAAAATTTTTTCTGTTGATCAATTCTAGCCGTTTTAGTTGAGTTGCTTGCTTCAATCTCGTTAATTGTTCGATTTTGAATCAATCGTTTGACCAGGTTGTAGAACAATTCTTTTCCACCATACACACAGCATTACATTTTTTGGTTTTAATCTTCGATTTACCACCGACTACGAAGCTTCGCCTGCTTCGTGCACGAATTTTTCGGACAGTATTATCATATATGATACACTATCCATCGTGTTCCGTGTTCCGAATAGGAGAGATATTACATTTCAAAGCCATCCACCGACAATTTGTCACCGACCTTTTTGTGACACCCAATATATTGTATTTACATACATACATACATGTGTTCGTTGTTAAAAATTAATAAAATATTTATTTTGTAATACTTATTATTAAAATATAATTTCTTATGCTGAAGAACAGTGATATTTATTCGAAGTTTCGGCATTCGATAACGTGAACAAGCTCTAAATTGTTCACTACTTTGGTGAAAATTTGTTCAAATTGTCGCAAGTTCACTGTATTATTATTTATAAGCAAACTAAATCAGTTTTTTTCAATTTTAAATGAAAATTAACTTTGTGTTTATTTTCCATCTAATAAACGTAATTCCTTGATCAATTGTTTAGCTTATTTTTAAATATTGAAAATAGAAACAATTTTTTTTGTTAACACCGTTTATGGGAAATTTTAATGATGACTTTTAAAATAAAATGATTTTAGAAATAAAGTTGTCGAAATAAAATTTCTAAAATTCCTTGAAAATAAAAAAATTTAATTTAGTTGTTGTAAGAGTAGGTAGAGAAGGCGGTGCACGCACATCCCACCCAAAGACCAAAAAGAGGACCATGGTAGGAGCCTTCCGGAAAAAAGGAAAGAACGTAGAAAATTTTTGTAAATAAGTGAAAGAGCATAGAAACTCAAAAGAAGAAAACAGAAGGTGGGAAATTATGAAGTTATTCTCACAACTTTTACTTAATGCTTTAAATGCATGGCGTAGCAAATTGTTGTTAGCAGCATTTGCTGCCATGCTGCAGGCTTCACAAATATTTTGAAAGCAACAACAGCAATATAACGCATATCAATGTCATATGTTTTTGTTTATCGTAAAAATATTTTTTAAAAGGGAAAATCGAAAAAATCACAAACAGTCGTCACAACAACAAATTACATGAAAATGACACTTATGCGTATTTACATAAATTATTGCTGTACTTAAACCAAAGACTATCGGCTATATGCGTAATATATAAATTAAAACAGGCGGTGCGAAAGAAAGTTTGATGCGAAAGTTAAATGCTACAAGAGTGCAATTTGGTACTCTGTATTGCTTACGCAAACCTTTTCGCAAAATAACTTGAAAAAGAAGCAACATTGGCACCACAAATTTCAATATACCGAAGAACAACAAAATGCAATATCAAATCTTGTAAACAAAAACATTTAAAATTCTTTGTGCAAGACAAGTTTTTTGTTAAAAATAAAATAAGATAAAATAAATAGTGGTGCATTCGGTGGCGTTATGGTTTGAGGAAGCAAATGACCATGTTGAACGTATTACAAAGGGAATTTTGAGGGATATATAAGGTATGCTCTACCTAAATAACTACAGGTAAGAAAATAGGTGTGGACATCATGCGCAAAATATTTTCAAACATTTCATTTTTATAACATTATACAAAACTTTCGACTTAATGAAGATGCGTTTGTGTATTTATTAAACGCTTTTCAACACGATCTTATCGTTTCAAAGAGATCTATAGCAATTCCAACCGCAATAAAATTATTTGATTTGCTTTAAATTATTTGATCAAGTCGCCAAGACCATCTGTTAGGTTTATCACAGCAATCTATGTCGCATTCTTTACAAGAAGTTTGCAAGGTGATTGAGTGAATAATCTGTCCCAAGCACATAAAATTTTAGTAACTGCGGTAGAGAAAAACGAAATTAAAAGAGAATTTCTCATACTTTATGCATTTCTGGGGTGATTGGAGTGGTGGATGGCACTCATTTACAAATCATTCGACCGGCCAGGAATGAGCACTTATGCTTATTTCAACAGCAAACTAATGCACAGTATAAACGCTATGGTGGTGAGTTTTTGTTATGTATGCATGTGGCTTATTAAATCATACTTGATATTCAATTTTTAGGCATGTATGTATGTATGTGATCACAAAATGATAACACTGGTCTACAAAAATTTCTCGCCTTTAAATAAAACTATATGGAATATAATAATTTGGATGGACTGAACTCAGATTCGTTTTCAGTTTTTTCCATCGGGCTCAAATTTTTTATGGGCGTGGCAAATTTTTCGTCCAAAATGTGGTAATGTCAATATTATCCGTCATAACTTGAAAACGGCTTGGCCGATCTTAATGCAAGTACTACCAAATTTTTAGGAACAAAATTTCCTATAAATCAACCGAATAAAATTTTTTGATTTTCAACAGTTTCGTTATTCGAAACTTCGTAACTTAGTTTTGAAAAAGCAGAGCAAAATTAAAAAAATTTTTTCAAAAAGTCATAAAAAATTTTTCGGAATGAAAATTTTAGATGAAAATAAATAAATCATGAAAATCAATTTGCTAGTGCTGGTTTTATTCGTAGCCAAATGTAAGCACCTTACTTTGACCAAAATTAGCAAACAAAATTTTCTTGCAAAATTAATGGAATATTTTTTCTTTTTATGTGCAAAATGTTATAAAAAAATTCTTAGTATAAAATTCTTACATTTTAAGCATTAAAATGAAATTCAGATATGTTGAAAGTAAAATAACCCATAAGGGCAGGTGCCTAACTTTGACAAAAGTAAAGGGTTAATTTTTAATGGCTATGGTAGGTAAAAAATATTTTAAGAATAAGATATTTTTATTATTGGGGTAAAAAATTCACTTTTGGGAAAGATAACAAAATTTTAGCATCATTCAAAACTTGTTTGCGAAACCGAAAAGACAAATCCTAACCGATATTTAATTTTATCAAAACCAAAAGTTAATATTGAAAAGTACTCTGAGGACTATTTCCGTTTTATATTTTTTATTTTGGTAACTGTTGTACAAAACTTCTATGTATAAGTTAGTTTAGTTAGCTTATTTATAATGTGTTTTTGTTTTAGATTACAGTATATATTTCAAATTATAAAAATGAAACAAACAGCAAAACACTGATAAAAAAAAATAAACACTCACTTGGCAGTAATCAAATGAAATACGGGCGAGATTAAACATTAAAAAATAAAAGACTATTTGATCAGAAGTGGAAAATTTAATTATGTCTCCTCCCATAGGTAATAGTGTTTTCCCTTATCTGCATTATTCCTTACCAAACCTTTAGGTGCGAACCACTTGCAAAATTTGCAGTTGATTATTCAGTAACAACTTTTCTTTTTCGTCTTATGTGAGATCCAGGTTTCTGAAAATGCCGATCCTCAGGATTTTCATACCCCTGGGTATCACTTTCTGTCCCTTTTTAATTTTCGTAGGGGTCTTGCTATGTACATTCGCAATGAAGTTGTGTACCAATGCTAGCAACCTCTTGGCATGTACGATGCGGAATTTAACTGTCTGTGGGTGAAGTTTAGAATCAGGGAACTTTTTTGCACCTCAGGTTTTTGTAGAGAAACCCAAACGCGGAAAGAGAGGTTCCATATCTAGCTTTGACTCTCTTTCCGACTCAATATCAAGTACCCTTGAGAATTATCCGAACAGTGAAATTGTTGCTGCTGGTCATTTTAATGTTCATAATTTATGTTAGTTCGCCATTCAGGCTGCACAGCTCCAGAAGGCCAATACGTTGAGTTATTTACCGCGCACTATCACCTTTCGCAATTAGTGAATGAACCTACACATATATCGTGTGTAGATGGGTACCAGAACAATACCCTCGATCTTTTCCTCTTTACACACCCTGAAAAGTATGCAGTTTAGGTTCTTGCACTTCTCGGAAATTCGGATCATTGCACAATTTCCACCTCACTCTCACGCTTACGGGACGCTCTATTTTCAATTACGAGGATGCTCATTGTGCTAAGCTCAACGATTTCTTTAGGCATTTTAATTGGAGACTTTGTTTCCTAGACTCAAACGTCAATGTCATGGCAGAAATGATAGTAAATATAATAAGGCTGGGGATGGATATTTTTATTACATCCAAAAAGCTTTCGATTAAACCTAGAAACAAATCTTGGTTTAATCTGACGTGTAAAATGGCAGAGAGGAAGCGTTCAGGAATTGGCACAATTTTAAATGTGCCCATTCGCTTCGCAAACAGGCGAGATCTTCATGTGCCGCAGTACTTAGACGCGAAAAGGCTCTATACTGTTCGTGCTAGAGTTCATACTCTCTCGCGGGGAAGTAAAAACTTTTGGTCATTCGTTAAAAAGCTGAGGAACAGCGCAAGTTTGGTTCCTGTCCTTATAAGGAATGACCAAACATTCACGAACCCGTTCGCAAACGCAAACCTTTTGGCTGAAATGTTTGCAAGTAATTCTCACTTGCCGGAGAGCGTTCAACCACTGCCCGAACTTGAAGGAGTGTCAGTAACTATGTCTAGTATATTCTTTCGAGCCCATGCCGTAAAAAGGGTCTTTGCAAATCTCAACATTAAGAAGTCTTCTGGGTCGGATGGCATACAAGCACTGGTCCTGAAGCAGTACTACTTCATGCTTGCGCATCCATTAGCTCACCTTTGTAGTGCGTCATATCGCGCCGGTATTTTCCCATCTTGCTGGAAGGTTGCTAATGTAACGCCAATCCCTAAAAAGGGCGAGGCTAGTAACCTGAGAATTACCGTCCAATAGCAGTTTGTTCCGCACTCTCCAAGGTTACGGAGAGTATGATTAATAACCACCTAGTGAGATATTTGGAGTCCAACGATTGTTTAAGCGATCGCCAGTACGATTTCCGAAACGGCCGTTCTACTGGTGACCTGCTGGCTTTGCTCCCGGTGAAGTGGAACAATTCCATTTAGTGTTTTGGCGAGAGTAAGTTTGCGGCTGTGGATATCTCAAAGGCGTTGGATAAAGTTTGGCACGAGGGTCTCATTTCTTCGCTTTTGGTGTAGGTAGTCACTACTCTCGACATATATCGAGCTTTTTTAAAGATCGCTCTATAAGAGTGGTTATAGATGAGGTCTCATCCGACGAGTTCAGGATAAAATCAGGGGTATTGCAAGGCTCTGTTTTTTTCTCCTACTCTCTTTCTAATATTTCGTAACGACTTTCTTCTTCTCACTTCTACTCTTTTGCGGATGACAGGAACATGTGTCACTTATATTCTTTTGATCGTAGACCGAGTCTTTTGGGGATTGAGGCGATAAGAATAAATATGAGCGACACACTCACAAGTGTTCGTGCGAAGACTCAATGTTGGAATTTAACACACAGACGTGGTGGTGTGTTATTATCTGTGTAAATGGGTAATGTAAATATAGGGGAATCAGATGCTCTTGATATTTTGGGCATGAGAATTCATTGTGACGTTCGTTCGAAAGAAGCATTTCAGTGCCTTTGTTTTTTAAGACGGTGCAAGAAATACTTCAATCCATCTGATATCCTTTATATTTACAAGACCTATATCCGACCCAATATAGAATACAACTTTAATGTATGGGCCGGTGCTTCAAAGTCTATTTTTATTTTCGACCGCGTACAGGAGAGGGCGACAATGCTCATTAATAAAGGTATGGCAGTCAACTTTATTGATTCATTAGAGCACCGTCGCAATGTAGTACTATATATTCCGTGTTCTGACAAAATTAAGGAATTAATTCCTTAATTTTAAAAATCATATTTCTCGTAAAGTGCATCCCTTTGTAGTTGATTGTCCAGTGAATCGCACAACGCATTATAAGAATTCGTTCCTTGGCACTGTTCGGTTGTGGAATAATCTTCTAGCGAAAGTATTCCCCCCACCTTCGACATGAGTAAATTTAAATCAAACGTTCATAAACACTACTCCCTCTGTCCTTCTTCACTCAGTCCCCTACCACATCTGTAGGAAAGAATCACAATGCCATACAATAACTTCTTAAATTAAGAATGCTTATAAACACTACTTTGGATTTCCTATCGAGAAAGAAACAAATATTGGCGGCCAAAAATATCTTATAATACTTCTGCAGTTTTAAGAGGCTGGCTTGACGGCAATAGTAAGATCCAATTTATGAATCCAATGATATGGAGTAAACCACAAAATCACAAACATGATTGTTATTTTTGTTCAAAATTTTCGCGCACAAAATCATATATCCGAACATTTCATCTGCCGGACGACCAGATCTTCGCAACAATAACGTTTCTTTACATATACATACATATGTGAGTGTATTTTTTCCTATCAGACATTCCTCTCATTATTTTTGTGTGTTGCCCAATAATGTATTACACATTTTTGTCAAACTTAGGCACTTGCCTTTATGGGTTATTTTAGTTTCAACATATCTGGCTTTCATTTTAATGCTTAAACTGTGAGATTTATATTCTAAGTTTTTGGAAATAAAAGAAAAAATTTTGCAAGAAAAAATTTGTTCGCTAGTTAGGTACCTGCATTTAATTTTTAAAGAAATCAGTAAAAGTCCACCGATTTTCATGATTTACAGCTTATTTTATTCTCAACAGCTTTAATTTAAATGCTTAAAATGTAAAATTTTTATTCTGGAAAATTTTTTGACTTTTTGAAAAAATGATGCTATAATTTTGCGCAAAAAAATCAACTAAGCTACAAATAACTCCGTAACTATTGAAAATACAAAAAAAATATTTATATATATACTCGTATATGTATATAAATATGTATATATATGTATATATATATATATATATATATATATATATATATATATATATATATAAAAGTTAAATACGACGAGAGCAGTATCTCAAAAAAATTAAGGGTTGGGCCACCCATGGGGCCCAACTTACTCTTTTTTAGTAAAACTCAACAATTGGATTTTTAATATTGACTTTTACTATCGTCAGCCTAGAACTGAACTGACTTTAATTTTAACTAATGTTCACAATAAAGGTTTCATGTTACACCACACATACCAATAAGAATTGCTTACTTGCAACTTAGAGTCTGCGCGTGTACAAAGAGCGTCATTGCACCTGTAGTTGGTTAAGTTACAGTGTGTTAACTCCCTCTCCTTTAAAATGAGCGTCCTGCTGATCAGCGTCGGTGGAGTTCACCACTGACATGCTAATATGACCAAATATCTTTTACTAGATTATGATTAGAATAATTGTTATAGCCATAATACAAAAGGATATTGCAGCATTTGACCCAAGAGACAGATTTACATGCCGCATTAAGTCTTGAATATGTTTAATATTTCTTTAGTTAAGCTCGTGGAGAAGACTTGTGTCAATTTTGCGTGTTTCCTCATATGCTTTAGTTAATAGAGGATGAAGCGCTTGTAGTCTACTTATTTCCTTGTTTGTAAAATTTCTTCCTCCTTTTGTAACTGTTTAATTAAAAATTCGTATAAGGTACGTTCTATTAATGCTTACGGTGTTCACATCTGAAGACACGTTACCCTGGAAGTTAGTGACGTATATGAGATCATTTTCTAGCAGCTCTATTGTAGTTTCCCCGTTCGAACGAAAAGTACAGTTTGCGTTGACTCCTCTTAGAATTTTGGACAAGCAATCCTCCTTCTGTACTTTTTCCAATTGTTCCATGGAACAAATTGTAACATTACTAAGCGTTGAAAAAAAATCATTGATGCCATAAATATCTTCATGAATTGCGAGAACAGTGGTAAATTTCAAATCCAGTTGACGGTTTAGAGATACGATTGCTCTGAATAGAACCTTGTTATATTTCTTGGAATCCACTTTTGGTATGAACACAACATACAATAATGACGTACTCATTGCAATATGGCAGTGTTTCAACTTCAGCAACGATCTGATGAACTTCTTCCATATACAATAAATTAGTGTTGACAATGCCTGCTTTAGCAAGTTGGCAAGCCCTTACAATTTCTTCAATAACTTCTCTAATTGCCATAATTTGATTTAATGCTTCATTCAGAATTGAGTCTGATTCTGCGGCCACTACCTTATTGTTGAATCTGTCGATGAGGTCGCTCATTTTCTCGACCAGTTCGTTAGTTGTACTAAATAGGTCTTTGTTGACAATATATTGCTTCTCATTGTTTTCCATAAGTTTTTGCTGACTCTCTAAGACTTTATTCCAATCAGTTGCATCTGGATTTCCGGCTATCCACTTCCAGGTAGAACCTATCCAATCTACTGATCTTTTATTTCTAGTGATTCCCTTAATTGTTGTTAACATTTCTTTTCCTTTCTCATCCTTCGTCATTATGGTATGAAGGTCTGCAGTTGTGCGAAACATTTGCTCAAGTTTATCCAGCTGTATCACCATGTTAAGCTGTATCACCATGTTTGATCGTCACGATTGGTGATTATTATTCAAGCATATGAAAGCTTTCAACATATGTTGAAAAAAATAAAAATAAAACTTAAAAATATTAAATGTTAAATATAAATAAGTAGGTGCATCTTGTATTTTTAATTGCAGTGCTACACTTAGAATTGGAATCCTTTAACCATAATTCTCTCTAAATAGCATTTAAAGCTAGGTAGATTTTTCAGACAACATAATATTAACAATATCATTTTAACTCATTTTAAAAGCAATTTTTTATTTTTATTTATTTATATATTTTTTTTAACCCTTAGTAGTAAAACAAAAAAATTAATCATTATTAACTTTTGTAATTTGATTTCGTAATAATAAAGAATTTATTTTTTGGTGTTAAAAAAAAATTCGTCTTTTTGAATAGTAATTTTATATATTTTAGTAACAATTATATAAATTTTTTGTTTTTAATATTCCTTAATAGAAGTTCTTGGCTTTCTAGTAATAATTTGTAATTTTTGTAGTAAAAATTATTTAAATACTCTTTAATAGAAATTTTCTACTTCTTAATAATATCTTTTAGTTTTCTTTTTTTGTAATTCTTAATGTGTACAATTTTCTAATTAAAGTATTTGGCATCTCACTATTCACTAGTTTGTTTCAATTATGCTGCTCAATATGCTAATTTTTTTAGGGTAGCTGCAAAGATCATTTTATATTTTTAATCTGTGCCTTATGATACTTTATTCCTGTTGCAGTGTGGATTGTTACTTTATTGCTTTAGACACCTTGTGTTGTTTGTATAGAGGTTTATGTTTTGGCTTGATTCGTCTGTCTCTAATTAAAATTCCTTGATTTTCATTTAAAGTCAACCGGATCTGACCTATTCCTATTAAAGCGATCATTAGTTTTTCTTTGGTTATATTCGATAAGGCCACGGATATCCTCGTTGACTTGATCACGAAAATTTTTCAACTGTTGATAGTTGAAACGTTGCGACCTATTGAAAAAAATTATTCGATGGTTTTCTCTTCGTGACTGAATAGTAGGTGGTGTTAAATAAATTAAATGATTTGGACAAAGATTTTTTATATTCCTCGATAGGCATCTGAATATCTCAACTAAAGTAGAATGAAACCTTTCTACCTGTCCATTCACCTCGCTTCTTTGTGCGGATGTGAAATATAACTCTATATTGAAAGGCCGTTTAAAATTAAGGATAATAAGGCTCAATAACCCCTTCTCGTTATCTGACACGATCATACGAGGTGCAGTAAAATAATGCAAGACCTTTGACAGTTTACTTCTTAAATGAATGGCTGACCGATTCTTAATATGAAATAATTTGTCAAACTTAGAAAACTAGTCCAGGCAGCTAACAAATTTTAGTCCTTGGATTTAAAAAGTATCAATATTAGGATTTCGCACGGATAACTTTGTATAGGCGTTGACTGTAGCATAAGCTTAACCGGATGTCAATCACATATGTTCAGCTGACAGACTTCACAATTCTTTGTATATTGTTTAATCAAACTTCCCATACGCGGAGAGTAGTACTTTTCCAAGATCTGTTGTCCGTTCTCCCTCGGCTTATGAGATGAGTATATATTTTTTCGGGTTCGCATACATCCTCAGCCACCCGTTGTGTGATTCTTATTTTATAAGAAGTGAAATGAGCCCAATAAACTTTATTTAAAAGTTGGATAAAGGCTTCAGGTATCTTGATTCCATTGATACAACTAGGATTCAGACACCTTTTTAATATTTCCGAGAGTAATTCCGAAGTAATTTGATCAATGGTCGCGTGATGTCTATTAAAACCTGGATGTGGCTGTATACTGCTATGTAGCTCTTTGTCCAGCCTAATTATCATTTGATTTTTAAAAACGTTCAGCGGAATTTCAACATGAGGAATTAGATCACTATTATCCTGGTCAGCACTATGAGTAGTAGTGTCAGACCGTTGAGACTCTCCCTCTAAACCTTCATCTGCGTTACAGTCTCAGAGCCAATTTCCGAGGCCGTTAGTGTGTCATCTTCGCTAGGAGCATCAATTTGATTCAAATTGGAACTTAATCTAGAAAGAGCATCGACCACCACATTGGACCTACCTGGTTTGTATATCAGCTCATAGTTATATCCCTCAACACTGGCCTTCGACCTTTTCAGTTTGGCATTGTGAATTTGATTACCAAGTGCGTAGGTAAGAGGCTGATGATCCGTGAATATTTTTATCTTTTTTGTCCCATAGAGATCAGAACGCAAATTGTCTAATGCTCAGACAATGGCTAACATCTCCTTTTCATCAGTGGCATAGTTTTCCTCCGTTTTGCTAAGAGAACGGGTAATATATGCTATTGGCTTGTCGACTCCTGAGTAATCCTAAGACGATACTGCTCCAATTGCGTAGCTTGAAGCATCGGTAGTTAAACTAAAGGGCTTTTCAAAATCAGGAAATGCTAATACTATAGATGACGTTAACAAAGCCTTTAATTCATTAAAAGCTTGTAATGCATCCTAAGTAAAAGTAATGGAAACTTTCCTAGACATATTTGCTTTTATTTGTGCGTTCTCTCCCCTTGTGAGATTGGTCAAGGGCTTAGCAAGCTTTGCATAGTCTTTAATAAATTTTTTTGTAGTAGGACGTCATACCAAGGAAACTTTTATGGTCCTTCAGTGTGGAAGGAGAAGCGTGCTTTTGTATTGCTTCTACCTTATTTGGATCTGCTTGTATACTATCCACAGAGACTATATAACCGAGAAACGATACCTCCGTTTTAAGGAATTGCATCTTTTCCAAATTAAAGGTTTGAAAGTAATAATCTTTCAAACATAGTTTCCAAATTTTCGACATGATCAGCGTAGTCCTTGCCAAAGACGACAATGTCGTCGATGTACACATAGAAAATTTACCAATGTATTCCTTGAGGACGTCGTCAATCATCCTCTAGAAAATAGATGGAGCGTTCTTTAAGCCGAACGGCAGGCGTAGAAACTCATATTTACCGTTTAGTGTCGAAAATGCGGTCTTTGAAATTACCGATTCTTTCATTGGAATTTGGTGGTAGCCCGTTGTCCAATCAAGAGTAGTAAAGTATTTCGCTTTACCCAAGCTGTGTAATGTGGAGTTAATATCTGGGATTGGATACGTGTAACAGCATTCAACCGTTTAAAATCAACAAACATCCGGTACTGTTTTTCCCCGTTTGGTTTGGGTTTTTTCGGTACAACCCAAATTGGTGAATTATATGGGCTTTTAGAAGGCCTAATTATTTCTTGTTCTAGGAGTTCTAATATTTTTTCTTCAACAAATGAACGCAGGTTTGCTGGATAGGGATAGCTTTTTGTATAAATTTGTCCATCAGTAAACGTTTTGATTTCTGCCCTAACTGAAGTATTTGCCATCTCACCGGCTTCAAGAGGACCGAAAAGTGGAGCAAATTTTTCCATAATATCCCTTAATCTAACTATGACATCATCGGGCATATCTTGGACTATGTTATTAATATCTTCCGAAAACTTCTCTTTAAGTAGAATAACGATTCCAGATTTAATAATCAGAAAATTTTCCTTTCTATCTATAATGGCTTCCATATTCTTTAGGGTGTCGTCACCAATTATTCCATCGAAAGATTTTAAATTAGGTAACATGTAAAACGTTATAATTGTGGTTAAACCGACTGATTCGAAGAACTTACCTTCGATTTTCTGACTGATAGTTATATTTCCTGCTGCTATTCCTATATTAAAAGGTGCCAGTAGAAATATGGGACCCTATAAAATTTTTGTTTGCTCCCGTATCAACTAAAAACTTCATTAGTGTCCCATTAGATTCGTACTCTATATATAGTACGCTTGAAGGGAGGTCCTTGACATAAAATTTATTTCAGAGGCCTCAAGAGTATCAATTAGCTGTTCTTCTATTTGGCCTGGAAAACTGTTTTGCTCTACGCAGATAGCCACTGAACTCTATTGTTCACACTCAGGAAGGTCATACTTCTGGGTATTGGTGTAAAATAGTCTCTGCTGTTTAAAAGGATTAGACATGTTTTCCGACTTCGCATTCCTTTTGAAGGCTCCTGGTCTATTCATATAGCTTATCTTCCTTGATTTAATCCATTTTCTTCTGTGGTTTCGGAGCAAAAGGCTGCATGGCTGCATGGTGGTGCATGTTGTTTTTTAAGGAAATGCCCAAATTGGGAATTATTAAAATTACCTCTGTTGGGTCAAAATGTCTAAGAGGCAATTCCGGTTTTATCTTCCTTCCATACATAGCATTAAATGGGACGCTTATCTGATTTTTGGCAAATGCGTGTAAGGAAGCACTTCTCAAATTGAGATTTTGCATTTCCATGCACATCGCGTATGCTTCTGGAAGAGTTTTAGGTATCTGAATAATGAGAAGACGGGATAGTTCTCCGTTCAACCCTCGAACGAAAACATCTGTAGCCCTATTCCTATACGTTTCAATTAATAGGCCCACGGTTTCCTTTGAGTAATTCCCAGTCTTTATTTTGTTTATAATAATCGAAAATTGTTTATTAACGGCCGCGTAAAATTCATCAACCTTCGAACCCCTTTGATGCAGCTGATTCAATTGGTGTTCGAGAGTTCTTATATCGCTATTTATCTTACTCCAGTCATTGTCAAATATGTTATAGGATACTAAAACGGAATCAGCGTTTCCACGAACCTTTTGCCTTATACTTTGAAGGATTGCCCTATATATGGGCTTAGTCCTTACAATTTCGTAGTCATTGAGGATCGTCTCAACGCTATGTACCCATGAAACAAACGTTTGCAGCTCCTTGACACAGTCTGGGAGTCTGCTTAGCTCGAGGAGCTCTAATTCGTTTCTAGGAGCTGGTGGTGGTTCGACAGTGCTGGTTTCCATTAAGGAAGGAAGCGCCCTATCTTCTTGAGTTTTTATCTTCGCCTGCATTGCCCTAAGTTGGTTAATGGTAGCGTTCAAGGCACCCGCCATTTCCATTACATTTTTCTTTAATTCTTCCATTTGTTAGTCCAAGTCAACCAATCAACCTGTCAAACAGTAAGGATTTATTTAGTTATTTTTATTTTTCCATTTTTATTCTTCCACTTTTTTCACCTTAAGGTTTATGTATTTTTTATATATATATTTTTCCTAAATTCCTAAATTTTACGCCAGATTATTAGGCACTACTTTAATATAATAATATCTAAGAAAAAATATAAATATCCTTGCACTTACCCAATTCTAAGTCCAATCCTAGGCTTTCGGTTAATTAGTTTTTTATTTATATTATATTTAAATATATTATATTACACGCACATTACTTTCGACGCGCACTTGTGATACCGATCTAGAACGAAATAAAGGATATTTACTATATTATTATCACATATCATATTAATAATTTTTGGTAAGACTTGGCTTGGTATTTTGAATTTTGTGTTTCACTTTTATTTTTTTTTACACTTTATTCTATTTTTCCTTTCCTCAAGGGTGAACTTTGATTAACAACATAATAACTTTTTATTACAAAGCTCTCTTTTTCATACTTGGGGTGGGTGCGTTTTCCTCTTTTAAATTTTCGTTAATTTTCTTTCAACAATATTTAATTCTCTTTTTATAATTATTATTTTTTAATTCTTATTTAGAATGGCAGGTCTTTTAACCATAGCTCATGCATCATTTTTCCCTTTTATTCAATTCAGGCTTGTGGTATTAGTATCCACACTTGTGGCTAAGCTGTTTTTTTATATTATAATATATCTTTTATTTTAGTTATATCCGGTTTCGAACAGTAACTACTGACGTACTAGGAAACGATTTGTCTCACCCCGTGAACTTTTCCAACTTTGTTTTTGATTACCCGGTGAAAGTGAAATGCTTCTTCTACTCTAAGTAGTGTAGGTTCTTATGTTTACTACAACTTGTAATGATCTTGAAGCCCCACTTCACCTTTCGTAATTTTATCTCTCTGAAGGAAAGTTTCACGTTTTTCAGAATGGCTCAGAATATTTATTTATTTTTAGTGACAAAAATATTTTTTACGCACTGGAGTGCTGGAGTTTAGGATCGCAGAACGCTGGAATCTATTTAGAATTCCATATTGGTCACTTCACTATTATATTACTTAATCACTTTTTTATTCCTGAACATTGCCTTAATTTATTTTAATAATGCTATGAAATATTTTATAACTTTAACTAAAACACCCACATTTTGATGCACTTCTTCACCAAATATAATTTCATTTAATAATTTTTATTTTAATAATTTTGTTTTAATAATTTTATTTAAAAAATTTTTATTTTAATAAATTTTATTTCAATAATTTTTATTTTAATTATTTTCCTATTAATAATTTCAATTTAATTATTTCATGGATTTATTAAGGATTTCTTATTTTTCCATTTTTCATTTTATTTTTTATTTCATTTCATACCATTTTTATTTTTTCATAAACAATTAAAAAAATAATTTTTTCCTTTAATTTTTCATTTCACTTCATCTTTTTTATTTTTTCTCACAAACAAATTTTTCCTTTTATTTTTCATTTCACTTCATTTTTTTTTTCACAAACAAAAAAATTTGTTTCCTTTTACCAAGCCAAGTAAATATATTATTTTATTAAGGATCGGGCGCCAGTTAAACACGGCTAATGCCGTTTTTAAACAAAAATTAAAGGTTCGCCAGCCCTTTTTTAGCAAAACTCAACAATTATATTTTTAATATGAACGTTTATTCTATCGTCAGCCTACAATTAAACTGACTTTAGTTTTACAATATTTTATAAAAGTACCTTAATTTTAATTAATGCTTATTCTAACTTAATTAATGGGAACATTGCGTAACTAATATTCCCATGTACTCGTAATTGGTATTTCACAATAAGGTTTTCATGTTACACCATATAATAAGAATTGCTTACATGCAACTTACAGTTAGTTAATTAGTTTAAGTAAAGTTAACTCAGCGAAAGAGTCTTGTTGGTTTGAAGTCAGCGTAAAGAGAGTTTACAGTGGTTAATTCTGGCCGAAGAGAACTTAAGTTGTGATCGAACCTAATTTATAACTACGATCAGGCTGGAAGATCTTTAGGTAGAAAGATCTGTCGAGTTGTTGTTTACAAACTTGTAAATTAAAGCTAAATACAAGATTTATTTTATTTTAACTACAATCTATGAACTCATACATACACGTTTTTAAAAAGGTAAAAACCTAACAATCATTGTATTGTTAATAAAAATAAAAAACTTCCAATATTGAAATCGTAAAACTCAGTTCTTTGCATTTAGAAAATGCACTCGTAGGCATATTATTAAAAAATATTTTTTTTCTTTTCTGACGAAAAATTCTTCTACATTTCTGACCAAAAATTCTTCTACTTTTCTGACGAAAAATTCTTCTACTTTTCTGACGAAAAAACTTCTATATGTATATTATACAGTAAAAATATCGCATGCTTTTTCCTATTTCTAATTCTAAATTTTTTTTTTGACTTTTCTATTGCAATTTTTGTTTTTGGAGCATTTATTATTTTTTAAATTCAAATTTTTGATTAATTCCTTGTGTAAAATTCTTTGGTTTTCTACTTGTGTTTTAGCAGGATATAACAGACGTTTTGATTTAACATCCGCGTACTGAAAATTTTCATTCAAAGAGCTACGTTTGGCAGCGTGCGCTGATTTATAACTGCTATTTTCATTTTGCGAAGATAAAAAACTTCTGTAGACTCGTTGTTTGCTGAAACACTATGAAAAGCATGGCTACTTAGCCAAAGCATGTTGATGTTGGCAGCCAGTTGACGGCTTCTTCCATATGAAGAAGATTTATTATAAGTTCCTCCATAGAAGAAAGCGAGCAATATTGTGAGTCACCACCACCCGGGTTGGAAATACTCATTTTAGTCTTGCGCATCTTAACCTTCGTGTGAGTTTTTAAGTCAGACCAAACCTATATGCACACGTATACATATTTTTACGAAAATAAACAATACCTAAAAACAAGATACTCCACATCATCGCCTTTAAACCTGTATTGTGATATTCTGGTTTATTGGGTTGTGTCAAGGTTGTTAATGTGTCACCCTGGCAATGTCGTACTTATTTGTGTATTTGGCAGCATTGCCAATTCGATCATCTTTGTGTGTTACATTTGAAATTAACGGAAATAATTCGAATGTTGTAGGAAGAACAAGAACATTCGGAAGTAATTTAAATTGTATATAAAAGACGGCGCCTTATGCATTAGTTACTTCAGTTATCGTTTTGCGGTCATAAAGTAAAGTTATGTTGAGGAGTAAACGAATATTAAGTGTAAGTTAGATAAGTTGGAGACTGTATAGTTATAATTGTATACTGTAAAAGTGAGGAAATAAAAACTGTAAAACAACAACAACGTGGTATTTATTTTATTTTGACACAATTAAAAAGAACTCGAACGTTTAAAAAGGTTAAACATTTCAATATTTATACTGTGTAAGTTTCAAATTTCATATAAAAAATATAATACATTACCTTTTTCCAACCAGGTACATTCTTTACAGGATGTCCATTAGAACTGTGATCGTCCACCAGTTTTGTTCACAAATTGTTGGCGCGACATTCGGAATTTCTGCACTGCAACTTTTCCTTGGCCAAGTCGCTGTGCTGCATAAAATTAACTAAGATTTCGAACTGGCGCTGCTGAGTCTGTAACTTGTTCGGCTTTTCCATAAAAAAATAATTCATTTGATTTTTCTTACATGATTCGTCTCCCTTGCGTTTAATATTCTACCTACTTACTTACTTATGTGGCGCTACATCCGTCTGTCGCTTTTGGACGATTCCAAAAAACACTCCAGCTGCAACTACCCTGCGCCTACTAGCGCTTTTTTAAGATTTCCAAGGCCGTCAGATTTTGCAACACTTGGTATCTCCTACGACAATTTGGTCGTCCTCTTCCACGCTTTGCACTTTGGAGTACGTATCAACGGCCTGCTCTGGTTTCTTTATTCATACGAGAGACCTGGCCAAGCCAATGTAGTCACTGTATCTTAATCCGCTGCACTACATCCACGTCCCTGTGTAGCTCGTACAGCTCACTGTTACAACGTATGCGGTACTCATCTCCTACTCGTAGAGGATCGAAGATCTTCCGAAGTATTTTCCTCTCGAACGCTCCAAAAACAAAATCGTCTTTGTTCGACAGCATCCATACTTCTGCGCTATATATCAAGACCGGGATGATAAGCATTTTGTAGAGCGTGAGTTTGGTTCTTCGGGAGAGTGCTCTACTCCTCAGTTGTCTACTGCGCCCAAATAGCATCTGTTGTCAAGAGTGATTCTCCGTTTGATCTCCAGGCTGACGTCGTTCACGATGTTAATACTGGTACCAATATAGACAAAATCCTTTACTACTTAAAATTGTGGTCGCCAACAGTGACGCTCTGACCAAGACGCGTCGACTCTTTAGTTGTTGACAAAAGACTCTTAGTCTTATTTTTGTTCACCTCGCCCACTTTAGACGCTTCTCTCTCTAGATTGGAATACGCAGAAGATATAACACGGATATTAAGGCCAACAATATCAATGTCGCCAGCGTATGCCAGTAGCATAATGCTCTTGTAAAAAATGGTGCCCAGGCGATTCAACCTGGCGGCACGAATTATTTTCTCCAGTAAAAGTTTGAAAAAGTCACTTTACAGGGAATGGCATTGTCTAAAACCTCATTTAGTACCAAACGACTCGGACTCCCAATTCTGGCGCTCAACGTCATACTGCGTAGCCGTATAAGCTTAGCTGGGATGCCAAACTCAGACATGGTGGATTATTGGTAATTCATATCTCTGCTGTCGATGGCGGCTTTAAAGTCGACGAATAGGTGGTGTGTGTCGATGTTTCCAGGATTTAACGTATTGTAAAAATCTGGATGGTGTATTTACCAGGCCTGAAGCTGCACTGATAGGGACCTATTAGTTTGTTGACGATGGACTCCCTCATAATACATTTGATAAGATCTTGTAAGCGATATTAATCAGACTAATCCCGCGGTAGTTTGCGCATATGGCAGGATCAACCGTCTTATAAACTGGACAAAGAATGCTCAGGTTTCAATCGCTTAGCATGCATTCATCTGGCCATATTTTGCAAAGCAACTGGTGAATGCTCTCTTCCAACTCTTCGCCACCGGCCTTAAATAGCTCAGCCGGTAGTCCATCTGCTCCAACGGCTTTGTTGTTCTTCTTCATACTTCACTACGATCAGGTAGTATCTATCTATCTAGTATAACAATTTCGTCATCATCGATTGGGGCTTCGAATTCTTCTTCTGCTATCTCCAGGGTACTGCTTCCACCATTTAGTAACTACAAGAAGTGATTACTCCATAACCTTAGCATACTCTGGGCATCCGTCACCAAATTGCCATCTTTATCCCTACAGCAACCAGCACCAGCTCTGAAACCCTCCATCTGACGCCTGACATTCTAGAAGAGTTTTCGGTCAGTTTTCTGTTGCTCAGAAACTCTTCGTACTCTCGCCTTTCCGTTTTTTTTCGCCGGAAAAAACTCGTCTTCTTGTGACAGTGCTCCATAGTTTTCTGTATGTTGCATCCTTCTCTGCGGTAGCTAAGCGGCACTCATCATCATACCAGTTATTTCGCCGGTGCCTGTAAAAACCAACCACCTGTTTTGCCGCAGTGCCCATGCAATGAAAGATGAAGTTCCACTGCGCATTTACATCGTCAATTTGTGGAGAGTTCCGACTGAGCTGAAGTGAGAGCTGTGCTACGTAATCCCTGGCCATCTTCATTCTTCATCCACCAAACTTTCCTTGCTTTTTGTCGCAAATAAGCAAGTGCGAATACTGGCCACAACGAGGTAATTGTCTGAGTCGATGTTAGCTCCCCGGATAGTCATGATTTCCAGGTAGTGCCTAACAGTGACGGAATTCTTAGAATAGATTTCTTTAAGAACTATAAATGTGTATTAGATTTCAATAAAATACAATAGAAATAAAACTTACAAATAATTCCATCGAGATAACTTTACCGCCAAGGTCAGAAGTAATTCGGCAAGTAAAATTTACAAACCTATAAAATGAAATATTGATACCGAATCAAGAAGTTTTACCAGGCGTTCTTATACCCAACACACTAGTTAAATCAGATAAAGCATTAATTAGTTTTCTAAATACTACTAATCAAATAATAACAATCAAACAAAACAACATAAAAACCGAGAAAATATCTGACTATAAAATGATAAATAAAATGATTAAACAGAATTAAAAAAATCAGAGGTTATGAATTCATTAAAGAAGAACTTTGCGGACCAATTCAGAACAATTTTAACGGAACTTTGTTCAGAATACACTGATATTTTTAGATTGGAAACGGAAACAGTAAAAAAAATTGAGGATAAAAGATAACCAACCAGTATACATTTAAAACTATCGTGTGCCTGAATCACATAAAGGTGAAATAAACAGGCAGGTTAAAAAATTAGTGGACGACAATATTGTAAAACCATTATGTTCAGAATATAACAGTCCAATCCTATAAGTGCCAAAGAAGTCACTTCCTGGTTCCGACTGGAGATAGATTATAGGCAGATGAATAAGGAACTAACATCAGATAAATTCCCATTGCTTAGAATAGACGAAATTTTAGACCAACTGGGCAGAGCAAAATAATTTTTTTTTTGTTCGGACTTAATGTCCGGTTTTCATCAATTAAGTTTGGAGGAAAAGTTTAGAGATTTAGCATCCTTTTGAACAAATAATGGCTCATACAGATTTACTAGATAACTATACAGCTTAAAATAGCACTAATTTTTTCAAAGAATGACGACACTAGCATTCAGTGGTTGAAGCCAAATCAGGCATTCCTTTATATGTATTAGGATGGTCCGAGAAGCATATGCTTTCGAATTTGAAGGACGTATTTGACCTTTGTCGTAGACACAATCTTAAGTTGCACCTAGAGAAGTGTACATTCTTTATGAGAGAGGTAACCTACCTTGGTTACAAATGTACTGATAAAGGAATATTACCAGATGATATTCGATGATACAGAATTATCCGACACATACGGCCGCTGATAGCGCTAGAAAATTTGTCGCTTTTTGCAACTATTATCAAAAACTCACTAAAAATTTCGCTGAATATTCTTACAAAACTGACCAGGAAGGGAATGCCATTCGAATGGACAAAATATTGTGAATGCGCCTTTAAATACTTACAAAAAGCATTAATGGACCCAACATTTCTCCAGTACCTAGACCACACAAAGAATTTTGTATAACGACGTATGCAAGTAAACATGCTTGCGGTGCAGTATTAACACAAGTATATGAAGGTAAACATTTATCTATATTATTTATATATATATATATAAACATGCATCTTAAACCTTTACTGACGGCAAAAGATAATTATATTGCCGATGCTCTCTCGAGTATAACAATAGACAACCCTTGCAGATACTGTAGAGTTCGCACTACCACAGAAGACTGTTCGCATGATATCACAGCCACAAATACACAAGGTGCTAAATATGAAAGTTGTGGCAGATAAGGAGAATAAAATCAAAAAAATAGAGGAGGTGGTCAAGAGGCTTCTAGCTGAGCAGAAATCAAAATGAATATGCTTTAACTGTGGAAAGAGCGACCACTTCCAGAGAAACTGTAAAGCGCCTCACAAAAGGTAAAGATTCGTCTCACCATCGAGAAATAACAAACGGGCCACATCAATCAACGAAAGAGACCACGTTAAACTATAACGAGCTAGCACTGAAGGGCAAGAGCTAGCCCCCACAAGCAATGCGCCAAAATCTCCATATCAGTTATGCAGCAAAATAACAGCAACCTTACAGCGTGCGGGCACATTAATGGCAGACAACATACCTTCACTATAGACACCGGCGCCACGCAGTCTATTATCAGACCTGATGTAGTGAAGGGAAAGTGTGACGTCGACGTCGACGGAAAAATTGAGGTAAAGGTGACTATAGCGAACATTACTGTAAGCCATATTTGTATTGTCGCCGATATTGTAGATTAGGTTATCATTGGTGCCGATTTGATGGCATCATGGCAACCATGGCATCAACTTGAATATAGGGCAACAGATAATGATTTGGCGTAATGTAGATATACCTTTTGACGTAGGAAAGGAGAATAAGGTGCACGCCAGAAGATTAGTCGCTATCAAATTTGGGATTGGAGATTGGTTATTCGACTTTTTTCGAAAGCTGGTTTTCGAATAATTCGAAAAATTGCAATTAAAAACCGGTTTTCGGTTATAAATTTATCGAATAACCGGTTAACCGGTTCTGCTATTGAAAGAAAATTCTTCTCAATTCAAGTTACATTAGCAAATAAAATTATTAAATTTTTGTCTCATGTCGTAGTTTCTAGCAAGTAAGAATGCTAAAATAACTTTCGCTTTTTTATGGCCTTAACGGATATTCTTCCTCGACACCGCAACGTTCTAATATTTCATCCAGTGATTTTTTGCATCGTGTTTTGTAAGAGTTCTACTTGCCAGCGCCAACATACTACTTGGTATAGAATCGAGTTTTCCTTACTGCACAATAGCGTCAATCTCATAAGCATATTTAAGATTTTTCAGCTTAGTATTTAAGGACACTCAATATATCTAGACTTATCCTTTCCATCAATTTCAAAATATTTTCACACTTCAGAGGACATGTGTAGAAACATAAACGCATGCATAATGTATTTATTAGTGTGTGCCACTGTGGTATGTTAGGTAAGACACGCGCTTACCAACCAGGAAGTTTTTACTTCAATTACAGCCCATACCATCTGACAATTTTCAACAGCGGTATCACCTCACAACATTGCTAGCGGTTTTGAGTATTTACGTCTGAAAAACTTTACTAACTATAACATCTGTCATTCGGAGCTGGCGTTTGTAGGTCCCTTTCAATGAATATAGTTGATCATCATTCCCATCTATAAAAATTTAATATTTATTTTCAGAAAAAATCTTATTGCTGCTCAAGTGAGCATATCTTTTTTGATCTACCATGGTTTTTACGTTATTTGCGCTACGTTCCAGGCTGTCACATACAGTATAAAAATAAGACGTTATACAGTATTAAATTTAGAAAAATACCTAAGATTATATTTGCACTAAAAAATATAAATACCTATAAAAATTATACATGTTTAAATTAACCGGTTATTCGATTAAAAAAAAACGTTTTCGACAAAACCAAGAAAACAGGTTGAAAGCGGCCGAATAATAATCGTTCGATATCCCTAATAACTGGAAACCGACAGTATAGCATGGGGGTGGTTCAGTGCTTGTCTTCAGTGCTTATCCTATTAAGTTTTGTGTATACTATGGGTACTGTTATACGAAGAGGATGGCTTAGTAGTTATTAATACGCATTAGATAATCAAACGACTTCGAGATAAATTACTACAAAGGAAGCTTTTATGGATCTATAACTATAACTAGTTGGATGAAATTGCTTTATTTAGAAAAAACTTAATGTTACTTTGACTTCAATAGTAGCTTATATTGAAGAACGTGTTAAGATAAAGTATAATAATTTGTAAGAACCCAGTGTTTTCAATTTAGATTCTGATATATAATTTAATGTTTCTGAATTGGAGAAAAGAGAGAAGCGAACTGTGTATCCAAATTATGAAAAAAAAATGTTTAAACAAAATTTGTACAGAATTTTAACATTGCTTAAAGCAGAATAGGAAAGGGAAAAAAAATGAAAATCAAACGAACTTAAGAGTCGAAAAACTTCAAAACGAGTTGAAAACGAGCAATACTTTTTAGTAAATGTTGTGTGTGATATAAAACATTCATGTGTGTCATACTTATGGGACGCTGCACACAAAATATACCCACATACAAATGCATGGTATTACTAGCGAGTATACAATCTATAGAGTATGTATCTCATATATGCAAAATTGTTCTATGACGGTTGTATTATTTGTACCCGTCGTTGATGTTTGCTCTCTTCTCGTATAATATTGAATTGTTTGGTCTCTTTGTAAAAGAAAATCTGGATAGAGAAAACAAGTAGAAAAACAGTGCAAAGTGGCCTGAGTGAGAGACGCTCAGTTACTACCACAATTGGAAAATGCATTAATATTAGTTTGCCAAACGCTGCTTTATAACCACACTCGTAGAAGAAAAGAAAAGAAAATAAAAAGAACTCTTTCATGCTCACTAGTAGATATTATTTTGTCCTTTTTTTTTTTTTTTGTTCACGCTTTCCCTTTTTTATATATATTTTCAATAAATTCAATGACACAGTTAAACACAGTCTTACCAGTTTAGCGCCTTTTGCGCTATATTTAGCGCGTTCAAAATACCGAAAGTCACGTTTTTTCTCCTTGGGGCTCTTTTTAAAAAACGCGCTAGGTTAGAGCTCTTCTACTTGCATTTTCTTTGTAAGAAATAGAAAATCACTAAATTCATTAATTCATATAAACTATGGAGTTTAAATGCTTCATCCTGTAAAAATTACGTCATTCCAGATAATAAAAATAGTATTTTTAAAACTTATCTCAAGCTTAAGACCCCATTATTTAAGGTAATATGGAAAATAGAAAGAAGAATGCTAAAAATTTTATTATTAATTTGCAATACTAAATTTGTAAGCAGTTAATATTAGATCCTTAAGGATTTTAAGAGGATCATAGGGCCGTAACAAAATCTTTCCATCTAAAGGCATCTGTCTCTTAGTCATTCCTAGGAAAGCAGCTTGTCTCTCAAAATGTCTTCTCTAATAATTTAATTAATTAATTTTCCTTTTTGAGAGATAAATGTAGAACACTCTATAGCATTCACTCGGCCAAAAGATTGGGCTAGGTTCAATCTGTTCTGAATATCAGTACTGGGACTGCTGAGCGTAGTGATGATACTGCCGAGATAGCAAAAAATCGGGGTATTACCCACATTTCGATTTCCAATTCGAAAGATCATTGTGTTGTTAGCGTTAATTATGCCTGCCTGTTTAGAATACAGCCTTTATTGCATCCCGCAATGTCTGTGAACCTGGAAGAAGATATCGTCTGCATAATACAGGTCTTTCTAGCTTGAATCGACTACAACGTTAAACAACAGTGGAGAAGAACAACCTTGCCTAAAACCTCTGCTAGGTATTTTCTTAATGCTATACCTGAACCCAGAAATGAAGGAAAAGTTTTTAAGTAGCTAATTTGTTTTAAATTATTTTTAATTATATTTTTTAATCAATCGTTCAAATTATTAAAAAAAATCTTTGTAGTAATAGATTTTTTCAATTTTATTATATTTTCCTATTTTTAACGCCTTTTTATATCACGTTTTGTTTACAAATATTTATGTACATAAATAATAATATAGTGGTTTTTAGCGCCTTTTGAGTGGAGGCCTACGCGCTTTGATCATATAAAGCTGGTAACACTGGTTATACAATATGTCCGTGCAAATAAATGTAGGAAAAAGCATACACAGGGCACACTAAAGAAGGTACTTGCGAGTCTACATATGTATATTTTTCGCTCATGCATGTTTTCAGTTTCCAGCTGTCAAAGTTTGTTTACTTTTTCTTTCTTTGCCTATATTTTTACATCCGCCATTTTTAAAACTCAAATCTGGGTTACCAGATTTAAAATTACAAAAATCAGAATCAGTACATTTACGTACATGTACGTAATTAAAAGCTATATTAAATATGTACCGTAAAACAAAACTTATTCTATTTAGAACAGCTTAAACAAATTTTTAAAATTAATAATTGCAAAAGATACCCTTATTTTTGTAAAGATTTTACTAAAAAGAAAACCATATAAACAATGTACATACTTCTATAAACAAGTTAAATATGGTTCTAGTTTTTTGTTCTTTGTGTATAATTTCCTCTTTTTCTTTCATTCAAAAAAATTTAACCTAAAAAATAAATCAGTTAAAACGTCTGAATTTGTTATAAAAATTTCATATAATATTTTCTCAAAATTCTTGAATGCATTTTTACTTCAAAGCTTTTTAAATTTTTTAAACTTCCAGCTTTTTCGAACAGATTCGGTAAAATATCTGATAAATACTGCCGCTGTGGTATGGTAGATAAAACACCCGTCTACCACCCAGAAGAACTTTGGTTCGATACCAGGCCAGACCAACTGAAAAAAGAAAAAGTTTTTTCAACAGCAATATATATATACATAATTAATGATTTCCCTTATATTGCCAAGATATTTTCAATTATAAATATTGTTCTGAATATTGTTATTGATGAGTATACACGTAAGGTGAGCTTCATAATGATAAGGTTACAATTCATCCAAACTGTAACCATACACCTTATTCAAAAAAATTCTATGTTCAAATAAGTGCATAATAAGCCGGTTGTGCTTTTACAGATGTACCATTCTTTATGTTTATTTAAATTTATGTAAATAAGTGCAAAATTCAATGCGTCATTAATTCAGTAATTAATGAATAATGAAAACAAAGCGTATGAATTTTTTTGATACAAGATATTTTAGCATTGTTAATTTATTACAATTTCTTAATATTTTTATAGAAAAATAAAACAAAAACAATTTTCCAGGAATTATAAAAGCAATAATAGATACTGTACGACATTAAAATTGAAAAGCTATGTAATAAAGGTTAGCGATACAGTTGATTTTAGCACATTTCAGGAATATTTTTGGAAGGTTTTTTTCTTTTAGCAACCCTGGTTGTAATATTCGCGAAAAGAATAAATAAACGGGCGAAAAACTTCGTAATCTGAATAATATGGATGAGCGACACTGATCTAAACTGAATATTTGGTGGTTTTTATAATCTATACATGTACGTATATAACAATATCATAGGTAAATATGTACATATAATTATTTTTTCAGTTGTGTTAAAATATTCTAAATAAATTTTTCTCTTAGAAATAAGTTCACAAAATTATAATGTGTATTTATTTATTTTTATTATTATTATCAAATTTATAAAAAATACTGAAGTTAAATTAATTAGAATATTTCAAAAATACTTAAGTTAAAATTTTATTTTTGTGAATTTATCAAGTATCCATGTAATTTTATTTTTGTATAAAAATTTTAATTTCAAATTTTGCTTTTGTACATGTACACTTAAGAAATTCCAAAAATAATATGTTAATTAAGTTGAATAAATAAATTAATTGATAAAGTTAAAATTATGAATAAAAATAAATTATAGAGTTATTCATTTGAGAGAATTCTTACTTTCCTTTGTTTAGAACTGCCTTTTTCCACAGACGCTTTCTAAGAGGTACTATTATAAGAAAGTCTAAAGGTCTCATTAGCCGAACGTAGAAATCGTGAATGTATCGTAAATGTAAACGTTCTGCCACTTACAGAATACTTAAAAACGTGTCATGTGTTTTTGACATAAAGAAGAAAAAAAATATTTAAGTATAAGTATATAAAAAATATTTAAGTATCAAACACAAACACGTGTATATTAAAAAAATATAACAGCTGTGCAAAACATTGATTGCACTTAAATATGAGAAAAAAGTACGGAAATTATTTAAATGATACCAAGGCATTACTTTAAACTTTCATATTTAAATTTTAATAATTTCTGAAGCTTAAGGTTTTTAAACAAAAATTATTTAATTTTTACATCAATAAATATATACATCTGTATGCAATTTATTACAAATAAATATAATTACATATTTTCTGCCGAAGCTACACAAAGAAGTAGCGAAATATCAATAAAAAAGTAAAGAAATTTATCTATCTAAGGCTTGAATATTTTTATGTTTATCTAACTTAACATCGTATGCTTTGCTTGGACTTAATTTGTTATGTTCAGTAGACGTGTTTGCTTCTTCCAAATCAGTATCAATTTCCATTCCTACAATTTCCGTTGCCTTTTCTTAATTCGATTTACAGTTACCGGCCGAGCTTGACTAAACAATTTTGGAGACCATAAATTTTGCCAATATGTTAATAACGTTAGCTACAGAAGGGTTGTTATTATTACCTCCTTTTTGTCGCAATACTAGAAAAGTATTTTCCAATTTGTCCTGATTAAAAGCAATTGTCATCGTAAAGTAGACATCAATTCCTTTCTTTAAAGTTTTTTTTTTAATGAAAGAAATAAGTTTAGGATGAGCTTTATTCCATTTAAAAAGAAGGCATGTTACTTTTCATCAACAAACTCTACTCTGCCCAAGTATTCAAGGAATGTTTGAATAAATCTATGACTCTCATTTTTGACTTCAACTGCAGATCGGTAACAATTATTTACATAGAGGTAACCGCTATTAAACCAATCAAAAATTGTATCAACTTTCTCTATAAACTTTGCTGTTTACATTTTAAAGTTTCGGCCATGGAAGCAGCAACTATTCTACTAAAACTTGTGTTTCAAATTTGATGCATTCCTTATCTGCATTCCGTACAATTCTTTAATTACTTGAAAACTGACATTTCCATCTGGTGTTTTTAGGTAGTACTTCACCATCCATTTCACAAAGACTTCAATAGATCATACATACAAAACACTTTTTGTCCATTAATTTCAAAAAAGATCTTTCAAAGGTATCCCAAAATTAGAGAAGTATTTGTTGTTTGTTGAGCTCTGATCACACACTAGAGTACACATGTGTATACTAATGGTTTCTAAAATTCCATTGACAAATTTATACCTGGCTCAAAATGTTACATTTTCAAATGTCATTTTTTTAATTATTTAAAAAATACCAGAAAAACAATTTTTTGTTAGCTTAAAAAAAAAAACAAACCTGCTTAAAATGTAGTTAAATTTTTTTCTAATGATTTGTTTAAAAAATCTTTTCAAAAATGTGTGAAATGTAATTTTTTTATTGGCTTTTCCTTAAAAAAAGCATACCTGGTTCAAAATTTTAAAATTTTTTAAGGTGATTTTTTTAAAAACCTGTTATAAAAATAACCTGAAATGATACTTGTTTGATTTTTCAATAAAACTACATTTTGTGAATGGCAATTCAGTGATGATACCTGTATGTTTATCCGCACAAAAACAAAACAAACAACGGTTTACACTAAAACAAAAAGATCGTGCTATATTTCTTCTTGTTTGGTACGAGTATTTCAATGTTTTTAAAGACAATTCTTCTAAAAAACAAAACAAAGACTTTTAAAATTTTAAAATAAGTAATCGAAATCATTCGTCATAAAAAAACTTGTGTTTTACAACGCACATGCAAACTTACATATTTTAAATGACAATACCAGTGTTGCCACTGTTGGTAGAATTCTACCAAAATTGGTAGAATATTTTCCGTTTGGTAGGATGGTAGGCTATATAGAATTTAAGTAGATTTTTGCAGAATTTGGAATATTGAAAAATCACTTTGTACCTATATTATTAAAATTTGTTTATTGCTCACTATCCTATTCATTTTCTATAAACGAAGAGCAAAGAAGTATCAGAAAAGTCTACACAATTAGAGTTGGGCAAAATCTTTTATTTGCGTGAATCTTCCTTTCTTTCATCTCTCTCAATGTCACATACCTTTCTGAAGGAATTGTCTCTCTTTTGAAAAATGTTTCTTTTTGCGTAAATTCTTATTTTAGAATCAAAAACATTATTGATATTATTTGAAATAACACTTTCTTTTCTTTTAGTGCGATTTATAAAATACGGAATAGGCCTACAAATGACTTCAGTCACTTTAAAATTGTCAGTCAAGTGTTGATATTCAGCTCGTTAACAACATACGGTCGCGTGTAACTAATGTCAATGTTTTTTTTTGCATTACTTATATTTATTGATAAATACTAAATTTCAATTATTTTTATTTCAATAAAATCAGAGGCCGACGTCCCAAGTTTAAAGCCCCCAAGTCTACAACGTAGTTTGATGCTAATAGATTTCAAGTATTCTCCGACATGCAAGATGACATTTCAAGTGTGGAAGAAGATGAAAATATCGAGGAAAACGTGAAAATTCCTCCAATTATTGTAGACAATGTCCATAGTTTTACAGAATTATGAAGTTGCTGGGACCTAATTCTAATTCCAAATTCAAAAGAATGTCCATTGGTACAAAAGTAATGCCAAACACTTTGATTGATTACGACAATATAATTAAAAAGTTCAAAGCGAATGACAAGAATTTTTCACTCACCCACTCGATACAAGCACAATTATTGAGGAGCTCCAAAGTGCTTTTAACATAAACCTCATAAAAGTAATTGAGGTTAGAGCCAGTAGAACTAACCAAGACGACGCGCTTTATATGCTCGAGTTCGATAAAAATAAGGTATCTAAGAGTGAAGTAATAAAAATAAGATATTTTCATGGTATTGTCGTTAATAGGAGAAATCCAAAGCGCAGTGTGAAAGGACCTACACAGTGCTCGAAATGTACTATGTTCGGACATGGTTCATCTAATTGTTTTAGAAAACCAGCTTGCTTATTTGCGGGGGTTTGCACGATTATTCATCATGCCAACTAAGCAAAACGTCTCTTGAGGGGCCGGTGATATACAAATGCTTTAATTGTATTAAAAACAAACTAAAGAATGTTAATTATCGTGCTGATGACGTTAATTGTCCATCCTGTCGAGAATACTTAGAAATCCGGCAACGTGTCTCAAATGCTCAAAAGCCTAAACTTCACCGTAAGTCCAATGACACTAATTCGTTTATTTATGATGAGGATTTTCCCAGGTTAAGTCACGATATTCAGGAGCTCCCTCCATGCAACAAAAATCAATATAATTTTAGCAGAATCGTGAATTCAACTACATCCAACATGGGACAGAATAAGGCTGACGATGACCTCTCTAATGAGAAACTTTTAGAAATATGCTTTACTGCAATTGACGCACTAGAAAAATTTAAAAACAAATATGATAAAATGCGAGTTCTAGGAATGATGCTCAAGCATGTCATATAGACAAAAAATAATATGTAGTCTGAATGTTATGCACTGGAATGCTCAAGGCATAACTAACCCATCTGTTATGTATCAATTAGAACATACGTTAAATGAATTAAAAATAGATGTTGTTTTTATAAATGAAGCATTTTTAAATCAAAATCATAAATTTAAACTACAAAACAACAAAATTTATAGACAAGACCGAATAACTCATGGTGGCGGAGTTCTAATAGCAATAAAAAACACTATACCTCATCAAATAATTCCAAATATTCCAACGTTAAATATTGAAAATGTTTCAGTAATTATTTTTATTAACAATAGATCAATAAAAATCACTTCGGAGATTTATCTTCACTTTCACTTATTTGGAGATTTTAATGCACGCCATACAAGCTGGAACTGTTTCAAAAACAACACTGCTGAAACCAAACTGTACAACCATCAGCTAAACTCCAATTATTATATACATCACTCACATAGTCTTACTCGTTTCGGACAGAGATCGTCTTTCACGCAGCCATCAGTGATCGACCTCTTATTAACGAACTCCACGTTAAATGTATCTCCAATTGAAACTCATCCCGGACTCTTAAATTCAGACCACGTCCCAATTACTTGCCAGATTTACGGATCAGTATTGGAAAAAACTTAATTAATTACCATGTATAACCTTGCGAATTGGAACGTAATTAGCAAATGGGTAGACACTGAAATTCGAAGATATAATTTACTTTCTACAAATCTCAACGAAGCTAGTATAGAAACAGTACTAGAAAAGATTATTTGTATTGTTCAGGATGCGCAAAGGAAAGTTCCAGTAAAAAGAATAAATTTATGGCAGAAAAAATTATCTCAAACTACTCTGTACCTTATTGATCAAAGAAACCATGATACATATCCACGTGCTAAATGACAGAAATAGAAACTGGAATGTATTTCTTCAACGTTTACCAGCTGGCAGTAAGAAGATGTGGAAGATAAACAAAGGAATAGGGGGTAAGAGATCAACTCTCGACTACTTGACAATAGATGGCGCCACTATATATGATAATAAATCCAAGGTGAACGCAATAGCTGACATTTTTGAAAGTTCACATGAAATAACTTCAAATATGTCATCAATAATAGATCAAAAGGTATCTAGGTTCAATCAATGGTTTGAAGTTCAAGCCATACCTGAAAATATAACAAATTACTTAACCTCCATTGAAGAAGTCAAATATTATGTAAATAAGCAAAAAAAACTGAAAGGCTCCTGGAATAGATGGAATAAGACCAATAACTTTAAAAAAACTATCAGTTCCATTTTACAGGCTGATAACAAACATTTTTAATTGGTATATTAAAAGCGGTTACTTTCACAAACAATTTAAATTGGCTAAAGTTATACCACAGGGTAAAGATAAAGATATAGGCATAGGCCTATAATGCATGTTAAGCTGTTTAGATAAAGTATTTGAAATCATTATATTAAGCAGACTAAATGATTTTACAGAAGGAAATGACATTTTAAACAAAGAACAGTTTGGCATCAGAAAACACCACTCTACAGTTCATCAAATAAAACGAATCGTAGATATTATTTCTTCCAACAAAGTTCATCGTAAAAGCACCGGTGTAGTTTTTCTTGATATAGAAAAGGCTTTTGACTTCATTTGGCATAATGGTATTATATTCAAACTATACAAATTTGGATATCCAATTTATTTACAAAGAATTATAAAAAGTTTCTTATCAGGTGTCCATCTGAGGAACATATTAACAACGAGACTTCAACCCAAAGATCGCTGCATGCGGGTGTTCCCCAAGGGTCAGTTTTATCGCCTACTCTTTACGCTATCTTCACCGCAGACTTTAAAGCACAAAGAAACAACTGCACAGCCTTCTACGCTGATGACACAGCAATAATAACATCGGGAAAAATCTCAAGCTCAATTGTGAAACGTATGTCAAATGGACTAATTCATGCTGAAAAATACTTCAATAAATGGAAAATAAAGATCAACCAAGAGAAGACACAAGCAGCCATTTTCCCCTTCAATAGATCGCCTAAAAGAATACCAAGTGTGAATTTAAATATTCAAGGGCACTTGATTCCATTTAGCGATAATGTTAAGTATCTGGGTGTATTGTTTGATAAGCCTTTAACATTCAAAGATCACATTTTGCTAACTTGCAATAAAGCAATTAAATGTGGTAGGGATTTATAACCCCTGCTAAATAAAAAATCACAGCTAAATCAAAAGAATAAACTCCTAATTTACAAAATGTGCATTCATCCAATAATGACATATGGTTGCCAGGTATGGTCATCTAGATGTGCAAAAACCTATATGACGAAACTCCAAATCACACAAAATAAAAATTTAAAAGTAATTTTCAACCTTCCTAGAAGATATTCAACAGCCCGCTTACACACAAAATTTAAGCAAAATATGCTCAATGACTTTGTTAATAAGTTAACTACAAGATTTGAAGAAAGAATTATGTCTTCAAGTATTGAAATATTAAGAAATTTGTAAAGTATTAACTTTTTTTTTCTCCAACTTCTGAAAAGATGACAGAAATAGATAATATTAAATTTCTTCAAATTCTATGAAGTTTTTCGATATCTTTTTACTCAAAAATGTACATATCCTATAATTGTAAATAGTTTTTTTTTTCTTTTTAATTTAAGTTATACATTTATTGCAATACTTTTAGTAAACACTCAAATATTGTAGACGTAATATTTATGTAAATATTTTAATTTGAAGATGATATGAAATAAATATAAAAAAAATTGTCATTCTTAAAAAAAGGAAATTATTATTTATTTTATTTTTTTTAAGAGGCAAACAAAGGAAGCAAAAATTTGACAAAACATTCAAAAATTATTGTCAAACAAAATCAAGTTATTTACTCATACAAAAAATTTAGTGACCGTTTTAAGAGTTTTCTTCACTCTTTCTAAGCCACTGGGTCGAATTGGGAACACGAGTTATGAGAGATAATATAAAATTATTTGGAAATGGCAGTACATTATTTAGTATTTGGGAGTACAGTTATTGAAGAAAATTTAAAAATTTTACTTACTCAGTGTACCGATTTGAGTACATCATTGCAATATTCCCAAAACATTATTTTTGCTTTTCTGTATCACTAAAACTAATCAGAAATTTCGAAATTATTAATTATTATCATTAAACAAGACATCTTTTTATTTCGTACATAAAAATATTAGTAAATATTTTTATTAAAAGCAATAAGTATTAAACTCAGGTATAATTCATTTTAAAAGACATATACATTAAATAAAAAATAAAAATTAAATTAAATAAGTATTAAGCTCTGGTAGAATTCACCTTAAAACGCATATACATTAAATAAAAAGTTAAAATTAATAAAAGATAACAATTAAATGACAGAATCAAATTTACATATTGATATGTAAAACACCAGATCTTCAAGCTTTTTCGATTTTAAACGTGTACGTCTGTCAATAGTAATCTGACCCGTTGCCAAAAATATTCGTCCGCATGGAACAGATGTTGCCGTTATCCATAAACGCTTCATAGCATAGGCTTTTCAAATTCGAATTTATCTTCACACATATCAAAAACAGATGAATCTGCATGAGGTTAAGCTAAAGCAGGACCGGGTGAAATTCAACATATTAAATGTTACAACAAATTTTTCAAATTACAAATAACGTTATTTGTATACTTACTGAAGAGTAATGATTCGGATTTTAATAAACCCGTAAGACCAAACAGCAGTTTTTTTTTTTTTTGTTAAAAAAAAGACACCAACCTTACTTTTTTTTTGTTAAAAAGGTAAGGTTGGTGTCTTGGCTTTTCAAATTCGAATTAATCTTCACACAAATCTGTTTTTGTGCGCTAAGTAATTTACTTCACGCCTGAGAACTTTTATGGAAATATTCAACTATTCTTTTTACTTTAATAATTGTATCTGAGATTTTTGAAGTTACAGCTTGAACAATCAAATTTAAACTGTGCGAAAAGCAAGCGATTACCCGCTATTCTCCTTGACGGATTGCAGCAACTATGGTAGGGTCGTTATCACTTACAATTGCATATACTTTGTTGGTTATTCCAAAGTCAGAAATAACTTTTTTTAAAAATTTGTCTAAGTTTTCAACCATGTGCCTATTTTCAAATTCCCCGCACGAATGCAAATATGACGCTAGTTGTGTATCGGTATTTATATAATGAGCTGTTACACCTACGTAACTAATATTTGCTCTATATGTCCAACCGTCAGTAGCTCGAGATACGGCAGTGGCAGACTGAACAGTTTTTTAACCTCCTCTAAAATTTCCACATAGACACCTGGAAGTAGACCATTAGACAATGTTTTTCTTGATGGAAACGAAATCTTAAATTTTTAGTTGATTTAATAATACAAATTTTTGAGCTTAGTTTCATAAGAAACTATTTGTATTAACATATATAACTGATTGAAATTTTGCTTGTAATAAAAATATGTATTTCTAAATTTTATACCCCAATTTTTGGTTGGCTGCGAATGTTTTTTGGAAGTTTTATGAACATATATGGTAGGAAAAGAGTTTCTTACATGGCAACGCTGACTCCAATCACCTCAAAAGTACGAAAATGAAAACAAAAAGAAACATGTTAGTAAACAGAAATGTGAAAGTGAAAGATGAAAGAAATAAAGAGAAAATAGACAAATGTTTCATTCTTTCACTTGAAAGAATGTTTCATTCATGAACTACATAAGCCTATAAACAATTAATTATAATTAATTAGTCATAGAAACAGGAATAAATTTACCATGAGCGTCAAAACAAAGTGTACTCCATCGGTTTCTACAATTAAGTTTAAATTCTAAGCTAAATTTAAACTTTGAAAATTGAAAAAGAAAAAAACAAATAATTTCGGTTAACAAGATAATTTTCCTGGTGTTCCTTGGGATAGCCTGGATATGTTTGGTTTTCGTGCAAAGTACCATGAATGAAATAAATTGTTCAAACATATTCAAAAGACAATTTGGTAACACATGTGTTTCTCTTAGCATTTTGATCACCTAACTCGAAAAACGACTATATGTAATAAGAAAAGAATCCTTTATAACAGAGGAATGACAAAAGTTTCATCCGAATTTGCAGATAATCTAATGGATTACATTTTCCGAGGACTAGATGCTGTTGTTCAAGCACAAGGAAACGAAACCGAATATTAAAATATTCTTTCCTTTACGAATTGTTTACTTATACACTTTTTTAATGCGTAAAACAGGAATAAGATCTCTTTTATTTTTTTTGCAAATTTTGTTGTTTTTCTTTAAAAAAATATGTTTAAATTGATTGTTTTTTAAAAGACTGAATGTACTTATATTAACATATGTAAAAATGTAGTACAAATTTTAATTTAAAACCTGCTCTTAATGGTTCTTAGAAGTTGGTAGATTAGTATAAATTTTGGTAGATTTTTAAAAATATTTTGGTAGAATTAAATTTTTTCAGTGGCAACATTGATCCATCCATACACATATTTATTATATTTTGTCATGCTCTTTTATTTTTATCATGTTAAAAAAGACAATTCCAATGTAATAACTTCTAAAATTTTTAAAGAAATAATCGAAATCATTCGTCACACAAAAACCTATGTTTACCAACACACATGCAAACTTACGTAATATTCGCTTATGTTTTGTTATTACGCCCACTTCTCTTTTTCTTTTGATGAAAGTAAATTCTTAATTCTCTTTGGTTGTGCGTACCTTTCCCTTTTATCTTTACCCCCGCATCAGACAAGAAACGCGCACATTCTATATATTGTTACAAAAATCAAGTTTGGGAACAACTGTCGTTTGTTACATCGTTAAAATAAATAAACAAAAGGTACAAAAACAAATATTTGTCTGTGTACAGATAATTAAATCGACAACAACATAAATAGAAATGTTTACAAATAAAAATGAAACTGCAACAACGAAAAAAAAACAGGCAGAAAGGAACACAAGTAATAGACAATAACAAACAACAACAAACAACAAAACCTGCAAGAAGTAGATGTTCACATTCGCATGGTTTCATAAGAACTAAAAAGAAAATAAAAGAAAGAAATAGAATCCACTTGAAATATCGAGGGGTTCGAGAGTTTTCGAAGTGTTGTTTTCTCAGCCATATAAAAAGTACATCGATGCGACAAGAATCAGTTTATTTGTAGTAAACTCAGCGAACGTGTTATTGGTTTGAAAAGAGTTTATAATTAGTAAACTCGTGAAGATAGTCGTGAAGTAAAAACCAGTTTAGTTAGAGCTAACTCAGTTAGAGAGAGTTAAGTATGGACAACGCCTGGTTGAAAAGGTTGTGATGAAACCTAAGTTGTCACAATGATCGGGTTGGAAGATCTTTAGATAGAAAGATCTGTCGAATAATTTTTGTTGATTATAAAAATTGTTATTGCTTGTGAAAAAGTTACAAGCAGTGGAACACAAAACTGTGTTAAATAAAGGATAATAATTAAACACCAAACACTAGACTTATTTTATTTTAACTGCAATCTACTAACTCATAAACACACGTTTTTAAAAAGGAAGAAACGTAACAATATTGTGGGTATATTCTTTGGTACTATTGTTTAAAGACTGAATATGGATAAAAAATTTATGGGCAAACAGTTAAAATTTTTCATAAAACATGTATTTTAAAATCGCTATACAATTTTTGTACCTTTTTCAACAATTGCAATAATTAACGAGTAGTTTTTAAATATTCTGTTTAGACTATTTTAAAGTGAATAAGTTTTACTTTTGTTGGTCGTTATGTAATATAGGGTTGCATGAAACTTAATAATGTTGATCGTGAAACCTTCGTCATTATTTTTTATTAATTTTCAATAGAGATGAATAACTATGAAGAGAGAACAATCAACATTCGATAGTTAACAGACAAGTATAATGAAGTTTGTGTGCAGTTTGACCATATTAGCTTATTTTAAGTTTAGCTTTTTTATGTTCGACTTAGCTGCGAAATTTTTCATTTAGCTTTTAGCTTTTTTTAGCCCACGAATTTTTACACTTTTACAATTAAACACAACGCTTTTAGCAGTATTTTTCATTCTAACCTTAACAGATATAACCTTAACATATTTTAAAAAGTTTTTTGTTTCTACTTTATGTTTTTTTAAATGTAACCTAGAACCTTTTGGTTATCATATGAAGATATGTAGAAAGCTTTCATTTGGTTTATAACTCAACTGGGCGGTGCCACGCCCATACAAGATTTGTATTTATATGTGTATAGCTTTAAAACGGTAACAGAGGGAGTATCTAAATTTGGCCCAAATAAATTAGTAGTTAATACACATCATCAGTCGAAATATGGACGAAATTGAAAATTATTGAATTTTTTATATCTGGAGAACGATGAAAATGGAAGGCTCTGAATTTGATCTAAATGACCTCTTAGATAGTACAAACCATCAGTTCAAAAATGGGCGGAAGCGGGTAAGTGGGCATGGTACCCACCTTTCGAATTAAATAATGATTTTTGTATATCTTGAGAATGGTTAGAGTAGAAGATTCTAAATTTGGTTTAAATAACTTCATCACAAAAAATATATGGAAATTTGCATGTGTAGAGAACGGTAACATTTAAAGCTTTCTTTATCTATCCACATCAGTCAAAAAGAAGGTGCAACACAAATGCTACTGTAACACAGGAGGGATTATTCTAGTATATTATAAATGAGGTTAACATTCCCCTTTATTCCGATCCTGTCAGTTTTTGGGCCACCTATTTGTTTTTATAAGGAAAATGCAAAGAGGTTTGAAGTAGATGATGACTGTTGGCAATAAAAAAATTGCTTTAAAAGAAAAATACGTGTCATTTAAGACGTACAGCTACTAGGTTAGTCGTCTCCGACGTCTAATAAAAATAAAAAAAAACATCCCCTAAGGAATTTTTGTAAGTTGGATCTATGTATTTGTGCTTTTAATTTCAACAAAATCAGCTCAGTCATTTACGAGTGATTGCCAAACAAAAAACTCAAAAAACGTGATTTTGAAGTAAATAAAGAAACTGTAACAACAACAAAGTGGTTTAATTTTATTTTAACGCAATTTAAACGAACTCAAAAGGTTAAAACGTAACAATATGTTCATTGATGAACACGTTCATGCAACTCTCTATTATGTAATGAATTTTGTTCCTAACAACATTTTATACTAATTTTTCATCAAAGGTACCAATTTTTTTCTGCTATGTACTGATTTCTTTGATCTAAAATCTGGCAACCCTAGATGTGGTTTATATATCTAAATTTAGCATGCCAAAAGATGATGTAAAAGTGGCATTTTCGCGTCTTTTGAACAAAGTTAGAGCAACGTATGAATAATAAACCTATCAATTTTCGAACTTTCAATTCTTTAATTGAAATCAGCCGTCAAATAGATTTATTAAACACCTTGTATTACAACCACATAGACGTTCGGGAATGTTATGTCGTCAATAAAAAGTTTATATTCAAGGTTACAACTTTACATACTACTGGCATTAACCATCCAATGTTTTCCGAAAATTTATACATATGTTTACTATGAATTTTTCACGATTCTTTTTTGCCATCTTTCTGTCTTTAAAAATAAAATGCTAAGATGACATCTGACTTCTTCCACTGATATATATTCGGCCATATTCCCGTTGGCGTTTTAGTTTAAAAACGACAATTTGGCATCACCGTTGGCGTTATCGACAATTATCAGAATTGAAACGATATTCTATATTTTGAAACGAAAATAAAAACGATAAAGGAACGTTTATTAAGTGACGAAATTAAAACGGTTATGACTACAATAAATTTAAAATGAAAATAACGTCAGTACAACAATTTGAAACCTTAGTGTCTGAAATGGAAAAAGAACCTGATTATGCCAAAGGTTTTCGGAAGGGCATAAAACCCTTAAATTTCGCAAGCTTATGGAGAGAAATTGCAAGAAAACTAAATTCGCTTGGACCTCCAGTTCGTGACGGTGATGGTTGGCACAAAGTAAGAAAAATAATAGCGATAACAATTAATTAAAATTTCAATAACTGAATTATTTACATAACTTAAAGGTGTGGAAGGACTTGAAGTTCAAATTAAAAAAGAAGCTGATAAAAAACAAAGCTGAAGCTAGAGCAACAGGAGGAATTTATAAACAGGTTCCGTTGTCTCCATTGGAAGAAGCTGTGGCCAACTTGTTAGAATTTGAAAAACAGGTAAACCCGGTAGGTGACGAATTAGTATTCGGAGAATCAGTGCAAGTTAAGGCGAACCCAGTTGAACAAGGAACACGCAATGCTACTACCGAATCCAATGTAAATGATTATTTACCTACTGTTTCAACAAGGGTGCGGGCCACAGCTAATTCAAAGACTGCTAAAAGGGAACGGATACAATTATTAAGAACGCAGACCGAAGTGCTACAAGAGCGATGCAGTCATTCCAAATCCATTAAAGGATATTTGAAAGATATAGCCAACTATCAGAAAAGGAGACTAAAGATATATAAAAGAAAAACAGAAAAAGAAGAATAACTCCTGGACCTTGACGCCTCCATAAAGAAAAAAAAAAAACTGGAATTATTGGAAAATCAGTTGATTACTATTGGAAAAAATAGTAATTAGATTACTTTCATTTTAAATTTTATTTATTAATTTTTTTTATTTTTGCTTAGCCGACATGACTGAATTTAATAAATTAAACTTTAATTAAAACTATTCCATAATGAGTTTTTAATGGAATCTCTTATTCTGACTGCTTCGCTAGAATCACCTCCTTCATTTTCATTACCGATATTACTCGTTTCTCCTTCCTCTAAAGGAAATTGGACATCGCTATCGGGAAGTGATGTATTGTATTGAATACAAATATTGCGCACAGTGTTATTTTTGTGAATCATAGTGCAATTCACGTGCTCCAAGTAGGCATAGAAATCGGGAATTGAGCGCTCCTATTACCCTCTCAATAATATTTCGGGCTTTTGCATGTACGGAATTGTAATGACTTTCTGCACTATGTTCATCCGCTGATCGGTAGGGTGTCATCAAAAAGATTCCAGCGGGTAACCAGCATCCCCTAAAAACTGTAATACTGATTTTACTTTATTTCAAATTTCATACCTAAAATCCACGAATTGCGTTCACCAGCATCATATTTTTCCTTTAAAAACCTTCTAACACGACTGGTGTTCCAAACTAAAGAATCGTTAGCAGAGCCTGGATGTCTGGCATCTATAAATCTTATTCGCATCTTATGATTACAGATCTATTATAAGTTATAAAGAAAAAGCAGTTAGCAACTCAATTATTACAAGTTTTTTTATTAGTAGCCTGTACTTACTATCATTGCATTTATGCTAAAGAAGCCTTTCCTATTGTAGTATAAATGCTGAGAACTTTTGTTAGGCCCTACCATTTTGAAATGCGTACCGTCAACACAGCCTCTGATTCCAGAAAATCCAGTTTATTCATAAAAAAATCTCTTACATTCTGCTTTTTCAGCCTCCGACATTTCAAATTTTACCCAAGTTTTACAAACTGTGGTACTCATCGCATCCAAAACTTCAGACAAAATTTTACTAACAGTGGGTTGAGCTAAGGATAAGTTAAAGTCATTCCCAGCGCTTTGCTGATATGACCCTTGTGCAAAAAATCTCAAAGCGGTTGACAGTTTTATTGTTGGCGATATTGCTGACTTACGCATATTGCATTTAAATTTTGGACTGATTTCTTCCAACACGTATTTAAATGAAGTTTTTTTAGCCTAAATATGTCCACAAACCTTAAAATATACATTTTTTATTAAGAAACATTTTTACAATAATATATTGTCTTATACTAAATCGGGAATGGAGAAGACGTCAACCTCCTGTCGTATTTTCTTTCGATGTGTACGCATTTCAATTACTACTTCATCCTCACTTGAACTTGAAAAATAAAATTCAGTACTAGCCATTTTTTATTTTTCGTTTGAAAATTTGATTTAAACAATAAAAAAATTTACGAAAATGTAAGCAAAAACAGGGAAAAAATTGGCAACACTTTAATAGTGCTGCCAAATTTTTTGCTTTTTTTCGATAACTTTACGTCTTCGTTTCAATATGTTTCAAGAATACAAGATTAGAAACGAAGCGACGATAAAAACGAGAATATGGCCGATTATAGAGATTTATATTTATTATATTATATTATTTACCATTATATTTTATTATTTACCACGCCCACCATTTCTATGAAGTTAATTTTTGATCTTAATGTACAACTTGACAATAGAATAGCATATGAAAACATTGAAGACTTTCGGCCAAATGCAAAAAAAAAATTAAATGTAGACTTACAATGCACGTTAGTTACCACTGCGGTAGCCAGATTTGAAATCAAAGAAATCAGTACATAACCGACCAAAAATGAGTACATTCGACAAAAAGTCAGGACAAATTTTATTAAAAACAAAATTTAATACACAACGATAAATATATTTATGCCAGTGTAAACAATATATTTTAAAACTACGTGTTAACTAAATAAGTAATTTATATATATATATATATATATATATATATATATATATATATATATATATATATATATATATATATATATATATAAATTTTGATGTCAAAAAGTCGATGTTTGCAGTTGTCGTATGTCAGATAGCGCCATCTTGTTAAAACCACGCCATAGACAACGATCTTCATTAACCTTAACGCGAGCTCCGGCTACATTTTTAAAGAAATAAGGTCAAATGATGCCATCACCATGAAGACCGTATCAAAGGACGAATTATTCAATATGCAATGGAGTCTTTAGGGTCTGTTGTGGATTAGCTTCGCTCCATATGTGCCAATTTTCATTATGAACAAATCCGTTAATCCAACAATGAGCCTCATTGCTAAAAATATTTTTGTCGTCGATGAACTTTGCAAATTGATGACTGAAAATTTTTATAATTTTGTAGCATTGCTCAAGTGTCAATCTATTCAGAATGATTTACCTGAATAATACATAAAACCTAAGTAGGCTTTATTATTTGAAACATTGTTGCACAATTTTCGTAGTCTTTGGATTGCTATAATTAAGCTAAGTCAACATTTCTTTGAGAATTGACATTGCTTTTGTCAATAAGTTAAATTAATATACTTCTTTAACCGCAAAACACTTGTTTTGCAGTTTACGTTAGCAAATTCTGCACAAAACTTGTTATATTTTCTAATTTAATAACATTTGCACAGAATACTTAACCAATATATTTCTCATAAAACCTGATGCAATTTTAAAATCAGTAAATGGTAGTTTAAGGTGATTGATGGCACAGGTTGTTGAAATATAGATTTGGCTTTGCATCATAGTGTGGTATACAAAAATAGCCTACTGCAGCGCTACTTCGAATAGTTCCTTTTTTCAGTTAGCTATGTTTTTGGCATAAGAGCTTGGATATCAAAGAAAATAAAAAATGATATAAAGTTCTATGCGCTGATAAAAATTTCAAGATAAAATCAGTACAAACATGAAAATCTCAACACATTTGCGTACTGATTTACATGTTATGCATAAATCAGTACACTAAACAAAAATCAGTACATGTACTGATAAAAAAGCACGTCTGGCAACCCTAGTTACCAAGCACTTTAAAGCTGGATTCACCCATTGTTTCGGAACAAAATGCTTGTTCCGAAACAGTTTCATTTTTTTGAAAGTTTGTTCTGAAACGATTCACTTCGAACAGTTGTTCTGGAAAAACAAAGGTACCATATGAAATAATTTTGTAAGCGAGGCGTGTTACAATTTGGCAGCAGGTGATTGCAATTTGCTTGTTTTCTTTGTGCCACACTATATTAATTATTTTGTAATAAACAAATTGTAAATTAATTGCTTTTAGCTGTTTTATACCTTCTACTCAAACTCTTCCAATGTACTTGGCATTCACTTCCTGCAATTAATTAAACACAACTTGTTGAATGGTTTTGATAATTATCTACAAAACTTAACTTACTTCCCGTTTCAATAAAGGTTGCTGTTGTTAACCACACGCCTTGCTTCATATGATTATTTTCGTAACTTTATTACTATATCATATAAACATTCCCTTCCGGCTTTTTTATTTCTGAAACAAGCTTCAATGATTCATTTACTCCATGGTAATATTTATTTATTTTTATTTTTAATATAGTAATATTAATCAACAGCTATTTTTGAAATCAAACGATACTAAACAAGTGATATATATTGTAATATACATACATATGCATATATAATATGGTGTGGCAGCTTAGTTCAACTTTGCTTAAAAAATTAAAGTAGCTGGCAGCATAGGTCAATTGTTTCGAAACACAAATTAAAATTAAAACAATTCAAGCTGAAATTGTTCCGAAGCAAGTTAACTCTCTTTCGCTCTCTCTCTCTCAAAAAGAGAAACGTCAAACTACACATAAAAAAATGGTTTTGGAACAAAATTTTTGTTCCGAGACAATGGGTGAATCCAGCTTAGGCTTAATGCTATTAACACATTCAAGGCTACTGGCTACATGGCTTCAAAAGGCACTGGCTACAAAAGTATCCAAGTAGCTACTTAATTATTTTAACTTCTGCAGCTACAAAATAAACATCTGATTTGAGACATTGAACATGACCTAAACAAAACATTATTTTTGTTATGTGAACTTATGAGTGAAAAAGCAGATAAAATTAGTTAATTTTATAACTACTATTGCCGAAGTAGTCCAAACAACGTTTCAGTGTATAAATTGTATATAATAAACACCAGAATAGAAGTAACCGAAGTTGGTGGGTCCGGCCGGTATACATGACTCGAGATGAAGAAGGATTTTACCGAACATATGTCCTGCAGTTAAAAAAAAAAACGATGAAAATTTTTTTAAAGCATATGGAATGAGCGTAGCCAAATTGGAACGATTTCCCACAGATAATACTGATACGCGCTTGGAAGTTACAATAACGTAAGTAAATTTAACATATGTCAGTATTTTGAAGTAAATAAACTGATAATTTCAGATTCTAAGTTCTTGCTTGGGCATACAAATTTGGAACCTCAACTGTGAAGAAAATCATTTACGAAACACAAAGCAATGTGGGATGATATTCATGCTATATATTTGTCACCTCCAAACATCAGCAAATATATAACTATACTTAATAAGTCTTATGTGAAAACTAGGATGCCAAATTGCTGAGGAGCCATTGATAGTAACGATATTCGTATTGTTTGTCAAAAAAAGTGGCCCCGTGTATTTAACCTAAAAAAAAACTTTTAGCATCATATTGTTAGCAAATTGTGATACTAACTACGTCTTAATATACATACATATGTAGACATTAGGGCTTTAGGCAGCCGGAGCGATGATGGTGTACTTGCTCGAAGTGTATTTGGAAAAAAATTAAATGAAACATTCGAAGTTCCTCACAGTGCTAATTTACCGGGAACTTCCATTAACTTTAAATATTGTTTTGTTGAGGACGACGCATTTTCGTTAAAGATATTTTAGCTAATAATGGAGAGTACTACATACATTACATATGTCACCAAAAACTGAAGACAAAATTGTGTTAGCCAGTGTAGTCCTATTTAACTTTTTTATTTTGAGAAATGACAAAAACTATTTTACTCTTGACAGTGCTGCCACTGAAAAAATTTTAGTTCTACCAAAATGTCTTCAAAAATCTATCAAAACCGATATGAATCTACCAACTTTTAAAGCTAATTAAAAACATATTTTTGAAATGAATAACATATTTAGATATGCTGATATAAGCAGCGCAATAAAGTCTACACCCTTATTTTTTTCACTGTATGTATGTGTAAATGTATACGCTGTAAAGTGTATAAGAAAACAATTCTTAAAGGAGAGAATATTTTAGTATTCGGTTTCTTCTTCTTGGACTTACACAACATCATCCAATCTTTGAGAAATAGAGTTCCGTAAATTTTTTTATCCGGATAGATCTTCTACAGAGGAATGCCTCTGTTATAAAAGATTGTTTTCTTATTATAAATAGTCATGCTACCGAAAATGTTCGATAGGGCTTAAATTCGCGTATTGGGAAAAATGCAACTTTTGCTTGGAAAAGCGAAAGAGGAACCACTTTTGACTTTTCTTGTAATTTGCTTAGAATCATTGTCTAGTAAAAGGAATCAAGATTTTTGCACGCCTAATTTCTTCACATTGGTTACAAAATCTGTCTTGAATATTTTTATATGCAACAAAATCATCTAAAGCGAAAGCTTTTAAACGCCCTATTTAAATAAGAGCTTCTTCAAACGATTTAACTTTATCGATTTCTTGCTCTACAACATCGTCTTCTGAATTACTTTCTTTTCACAATACCTATGAATTTTTTCATTTTCGAGATTTATTTCAATACTATAATTTTCAGTGTATGCAATGTTATCGATGTTAGTTTCAGAACTAGTTTTATTTTATAATACATTTGCCTTGTTTTGAAAAATATAAAAAATTAAAAAATAAGTGTCATATGGGCTTTAGTATTGTTGTGAACTATTTTTGTAAATATTGATGTGTTTCTTGAACTTTTCGCTAAGCATATTCTTTATATTTTGCTGACATTTTTGTCCGCCTACGGGAGGTGTTTTATAAAAAAGGTGTCCGCGTCCAGCCGTCTAGCGGAGTGCAATTTGTTCTAAAAATACCTGAAAATGGAAGCGCCTGAAGAAATTTTCCGCTTAAAAGAGGTGTCCGCAAGCAGAGTTTTCACTGTATTACTTACAGTTTTGGGGAAATTTTTTTGTTAACCGAAATTTTTTGAGTTTATTATCTTTCACAGTTTTTGAAGTCTTTTTAAAAGTTTTAGTTTTTTTACATCATGAAATTTTATTACAAAATTACAATTATCAATTTAAATACTCATTCAAAAAGAATTTCTTGCTTTACTAAAGGTTCTTTCATTTTTGGCTTTTATTATTTGAGGCAATAAATTGTAATGGGATTAAGATTTATGTCTATAAGAAAACTCCCTTTTTTAGACTTTGTTTAAAAGGCGTGCTTTATTGTTTTTTGTTAACCAAGGAATGTCTTGCACCGGAAATGCAGAAAAAGTCCCTGGTTGCAATTTTCAACTACATAGTTGTCATATACAGATAATAACATAATAACTTGGGCTTAAAGAGTTGCCATATTATAGATCACTGCAATCTCGGACAATCTGACAACACAATCGACCTCGATTGATATATATACTTATTCTAGAAATTCTTCTAAATACTCATAATCTATACGGCAATTGTATAATTTGACAATTTTCTACATCTGTAATTTCATAACGATCGTTTCCCAATTGCTCCCGTATTTTATATGGACCTCGATATTAATTTTTTGTTCACAGCAGCGGTTGTGTTAACATTCTTCAATATTACTAAATCCCCAACTACAAATGATTTGGCTGGCTTATGATGTTCATTGTAATACTTTAAATTCTTTGATTGAGACTTTTCTATAGCCCTCGAAGCCTCTTCCCTAATAATATCTAAATTTTCCTTTCCATCGTATAGATCCTGCAAGTGTTCCGTCAGTTCATCGACTATTTTCCCTCTTTGTTCTATTCCAAACAGTAATTTTATGGGTGTTTGCCCCGTCGAGCAATGAACTGTGTTATTTATAGCAAATTCCATATTCGTTAATTTATCGACCCAATCCGAATGTCCGATGGGTTCCGTCAATTTAGCTAACGTAGCTCTCAAATCTCCATTTCCTCCTTCCACTTGCCCGTTAGATTGTGGTGATGCTAAGGGCGTTTTTACGTGTACGATGTTTCTTTCGTATAAATTTGTTCATTTTATCTCTCATATTCGGAAACCAACAATATTTCTTTATCTGCTTCATACACTTCTCAACTCCAACATGACTATATTTTTCGTGGGTTAACCGCATAACATTTTCCCCTAACTCCGCAGGTACATATATTTGCATTTGACCTTTGTCGCCTAATCGAAAAACTAAACCATTTTCCAACACATAATCCTCCAAATCCCCTGTTTCTAACTTGCCTCGAATCGTCTGTATTCTTGGATCTCTCCTTTGTGTAATCTGTATATTTATACCAATATCGCCTCCATCAATCATGGGAATAATAGGTGCACGACTTAAGGCATCAACGTGAGACATCAACTCAGCTCTACGGTGCCTAATGGAGTATTCATAGTTTTCCAGTTCTAATGCCCACCTCGCTATTCGGGGGTTAATCAGTTTCTAACTCAGTGTCAATGCAAGTGAGTTATAGTCAGTCACTATAGTAAACGAAATTCCTGCCAAATATACCCGAAAGCATCTTAAGACGTATATAATCGCATCATCTTGACTTTGCACCAGTACCGAACCAAAACCTTTCGCACTTGCGTCAGTATGTAATTCACACTCGCGTAGGGGACTATATACCGCTAGTACAGGACTATTAATAAATTTGTTCTTTAAAATCAGAAAAGCCCTTTCACACTCACTTGTCCACGTAAAAACTCTATTCTTCTTTAAATCTGTTAATGGCCTTGCTATTCTTGAGAAATCAGAAACGAAACGACGGAAAAATGAAAATAGTCCTAAACATCGTTCTACCCCATCCAGATCAGACGGTATTGGGTACTCTTGGATTGTCCGAATATGTTCATTATTAGGACGTATACTCATCTCATTTACTCTATATCTTAAATAATCCAGTTCTCGGTATGCAAATTTACATTTACTTAAATTTAATTTTAACCTAGCCGTATTTAAAGTATGTAACACCTCAGCCAAAATTTGCAAGTGTTCTTCAAATGTGCCAGTAGCTATACTTATATCGCCTAAATATACAACAATTTTTCCAGCGTCTATAAATTCCCTTAGTACCCTATTAATGAGCCGCTGAAATACAGCCCCTGCATTTTTAAGTCCGAAAGGCATGAAACAATACTCGAATTGTACAAGCGGAGTGACAAATGCGGTATATTTAATTGATTCTTCATGCATTGGCACCTGATGGAAACTATTTTCCAGACCCAAAGTAGTAAAAATTTTTTGTTACCCAAGTAATCTAAACAATCCTCAATTAAGGGAATAGGATAATTTTCCTTTAATGTGATCTTATTATTTTTGTTACCCAAGTAATCTAAACAATCCTCAATTAAGGGAATATGATAATTGTCCTTTAATGTGATCTTATTCAACGACCTATAATCAGTACACATTCTCAGCTCTCCATTCTTCCTCTTCACTAAGACTATCGGAGAAGCATATGGAGAGTCACTTGGACGAATTATCCGGTCCCTCAATTATTCCCTTCATTTATTTTTTACCTCACATCGCTCACGGTATGAAAAACGCCGAGGACCACAGTATATAGTCACTCTAATTTGCATGCAGTAATTCTCAGGAGCCTTTATTATTCAAATAGTTATTTTTCACAATCGACTTTAAAGCAAAAGTTTCCTGTGAATTTAATTCGCTATTGATATCTATCTTGTCCCCAGCCACTACAGCACAAACCATTTGAAGTATTTTTCCACAACCACCATTTTCCTCAACAATTTCTACCAGTGTCAAATAAGGAAAAAAATTTCATTACGTCAGTACGCTTGTCTTCTTTAATAAAGGCAACACTTACCATTTGAAATGCATCTACTCTATCATCTAAATCACCATCTTGTATCGCTGCAGTCAAGCTCCTCTTTTTGGGACAATTTCTATGAAAATGTCCCACTTCCGCACAAACAAAACATGAGTTGGCTGGACGTTTAGGTTTCGGACATTTGTTCTGGTAATGTCCATACTGGGAACAATTGTAACATCTTATTTCGTCCTCAGATATTTTACTATTCTGGTTAACCGCTACAGCCGTCCTCGGTTTGTTGAAATTCGTATTGGCTCGTACTCGTTGACGTCTTGGTTCATAGCCATCCATGCGATCAATCAATTCACTTATAGTTCTGGCGCCATAAGTCTTGTGATCGCGTTAGAATTATCTGGTATACCATCAATAATAAGATCTATATCCGACTGAGCCGCGATAGCCTGCATTGCCACCACGTACCTCAAACACTATTCATTCGCCTTTATGGTTCTTGCCTGCAGTTGTCTATATATTTCCTGTCGTGAGACGGTGCGCTTAAATAGGGACTCCAAACTTGCTTTTAGGTCTTTATACTCCAGCAACCGGAGATCTAATACATGTTGTTTGGCAGTACCTCCCAACCGACGGCGAATACCAGCGCATTTTTCTTTATTTGAATACCCGCATAAATTTGTGTAATCTTCGAACTGATCCAACCACTTGTTGCCGTCGTAGTGATCATCCCCTGTAAAAAGCAGCACTGCAGCGTCTAGTACTGCTAAATCAATATGTCAGTTGTACTATTTACATCGTTATCAACAGCAGAAAAAAACTTAGCATCAGTCATGTTTGTAACAGGTGCTGCTTTAAAGAAATAGTTGGCTGCAGGCACTTTGGCAATAGGCACGTCGGCAGCAGGTACATTGGCAGCAATCACATTGGTGGCAAGCACCTTGGCATCAGGTACATAAGCAGTTATATTGGCATCAGGTACATTAACGGTATTTTGTTTTAATGGTAAAAGTTCATTTAACTCGTCTACATTACTATGGACACCTTCAGTATTATTTGCTCTACCCATATTATTACAAAAAATTTCTGTTTCAGCATTCGTCGGTAGTACTGAAGCAGATACTTCGCAGGGTGCCTCATTGATGGCAGACACCTGTGACGATGATTCACGCCCAGCACTCACATGGTTATCGATGTCACCATCGATATGCTTGTTGCGATGAGCTTCATTTTCCTCTTTTGGAATTGCTTCATACAATGTCTTGAGCTGGCTTAATGTGGGCGATTCAGGATAACTTATACCGGCTGCTGTAAGCACACTCATTAGCGTATGACGGCTTGACCGCAAATCCATCTTCACTTTATCCATCCTTTTCATTTTTGTTGTTCCCCTTCACTTAAGGTACAACAGTTGTACCCCACACCTGATTTGTAATGTGTTTAAAATTTATGTCTATAAGAAAACTCCCTTATTTTGGACTGCTTCTTTATTGTTTTTTGCTAACCAAGGAATGTCTTGCACCGGAAATGCAGAAAAAGTCCTTGGTTGCAATTTTCAACTACATAATTGTCATATACAGAGTTGTATTTAACAGAGTTGTTTTAAGAGTTGCCATATTATAGATCACTACCAAATAAATAATAATAACCACAAATAATACAGATATAACAAAATTTTCCGTTAAATTTTTTGACGTCTAATATATAGAGTAACTTTTATATTTGTTGCATAACTTCAGTTTTTGTAAGAATTGTATTGTTAATTTTTAAATTTTGTAAAGCCTTGTATAGGATTAAAAATTTTATTAACATAGTGATTTTTCAATTTTTAAACCTCAGCAAAAATCTACCAAAATTATATTTAGCCGTCCAAACGAAAAATATTCTGCGAATTTTGGTAGAATTCTACCAATTGTGGCAACACTGTTTATTGATCGCTCAGTTGAAAATTGAAAAATTCATGGTCAGTGGAGAAAATAAGTATATATTATCTTTGCCATCATATCACGGCAAATGCTCATCAGCAAGTGCTTTTCATCTAAGAGAAAAACTTAAAGCTTTTATTGAAAAAATAGATATTATATTATTATACCACTTCATTAAATCATCATTTTAAAGTAAAATAGTTGTTTGAAATTTTACTAATTTAAATTTTTTTTTTTTTTTTTTTTTAAAGAAATATAACATTCTAAAAAAACTTCAATAAATAAATTTAAAAAAAACTAATAACAAAATATCATTCATAAACGTTTGTATAAAAAGGAAAACGAAATTTGAAGTATTGTTCCATAATAATAATAAAAAATATCAAATTTTCATTATATATATTGTTACGACAATAAGGTTGCGCACCACAGCGTTTATTACATATTTCATTACATATTTTACTTAAAAACTACTTCTGCCGCTAATGCAAATAAAATGCATTAATTTTACTCAAACTATAGCAGAGAGCATGGCCTCAATTTTATTTACCAAATTTGGTGGCATGTAAGCTGCACTAATTTTAGCAGCTAAGCTTGCAAAAAGACAGCGGTGGAGTTCTCCTGTTTTTGCTTTGCAACTACTGAACAGGCTTCCGATATACTCGATGTTGCGAAATCGAGAAACTGTTGAAATTTTGTGTTCTCACTTTTCTGTAAGAAAAAATTTTGAACCATTTATAAAAAAATTCAGAACACAAATCTTATTTCAATTGCCTACCGTTCTTTCCGCAGTGTTATTGAGCAATGATATATTGGAGACACAAAATCATAGCCAGAGTCATCCACAATTTCAATAATGTCTTCCCCAGATTAGAAAATACAACAAAAATTAATTAAAGGATTCCATCTTACTAACGCCTATAACTTGTGACAGTGTTCAAAAATGTCACCATCTTATACTTTATAAACCCCCATATTAGCCCCCGTATATTTTTACTTATTTATTTGTCAAAATATTAAATTTTTTTTCGCATCTCTCCCAAACATTTCGGTCCAATCGAACCGGAAGCGAAAAATATTCTGACAAATATTTTATTTGCAGAAACAGAAGAAAACTTCCGTGGATTTCCATACCCCTTAACCGCCTTTGTAAGCAAGGATAAACCCCACTTTAAATGGATTAAACCCACTATATTTAATCGGGAAAATTATTATTATAAAAATTATAAAAATCACCAAAAACTTGTGAAAAAAGTACGTTTTTTAATCCGATTTATTCTAAATATAAAAGTGTTATACAAAATATTTAAAAAAAGCTGCAAGTGAAATATTTAAATTCTCTTATTAAAAAAAGGTGCAAAAACAAATTTTAATAAAAGATCAAAGAACTTGTGGACAAAGTGTTAAAAATCTCTATGAGAAATCTCTATGAGAAATATAACAACAGCATAATAAAATTTGTTAAAGCAGTGACGTATATGTGAAGAAGAATAAGACAAAAAATATAAGTTGGTACGTTGAACTTTACATCTGTTATTAAACAACACTCAAGTGACTGTTGTTGTTCTTATATACATCCGTTTTTTTTATTTTTTGGATAAAAAAAGAAAAAAGGGAAAATATTTCTTATAAAATAGCAACAGCAAGTAAATTGAATAATTAAATTGATTGATATAAATTTCATAATTCGTGAAAGTGTAATATATATATATATATATTTTTTTTTTTGAATATTCTAGTTATATTTTTTTGCACTTTTTTGGCCCCACCACAACTTAAAAGCTAGTCTAGATACTATTGCACTTGCACATCTATTTTATTTTATACTGCAAGACTGATGTTTTATTAATCGAAGTGTTATTATTATTTTTTTTTCGGCACATCCATCCATCGAATATTTTATATCACTACTTCGGTACTAATAAATATTCTACCGATTGATTTTTTTCTGGATCAAACCGATTTGGTTTTTAATTGTTTTTCTTTCGTGATTTATCATCTCTATTCGATTAATTTATTCGTGCTTCTGATCGTGTGGTAGAATTTCAGGCTTATTTTGATGCACTTCCCTCAGATAGACATACGGTTCATACCCTGAAAGTGCAAAAGGATGAAACTGATCGTCTCTGGACAGCCTTTAGAACAGCCTTTAGATGACATCCTAAATGGATTTGATAAACTTTAGTAGAAGGTTGAAGTCAAAACTGTTAAGTCTCGTTTTTATTCCACTTTCGATGCTCATGACAAGGTTGTTTCGAAATTAAACAAATTTTTAGATGACCTTACTCAAAAGCCAGAACGCACGAATAAGTTACCTCCCCATTTTATCCCTCTCTAATATTTCTTTGCCTCCTTGTGATACTGAGGCATTTTACGGAGACTACCAGTCATGACCAACATTTCGTGACATGTTTACTGTCTTATATCGGAACAGTAAACGCCTCTCCCCAGTCGAGAAAATGTGTCACTTGATCAAGAAGACACAAGGTGAAGCTCGCGCATTATTGAAAACTTGCCCGATAACTAATGGCGGCTTCGAAATGGCATGGAAGAACCTAGTTAATCGATACGAGAATAAGCGAATACTTGTGAACTCCCTATTGAAAACGCTATTTAATATTTCCCCCATTACAAAGGAAATAGGCAATAATATACGGCGTATTCAGCGTACGATCAACGATTGCTCCACTAATCTTTTTCTTTTGGAAATTAATACTGCGAATTGGGACATAATCTTCGTGTACATTTGTTCTACATGCTTACCTGAAGGTACCCTTAGCCTATGGGAACATTACCCTCCCAATAGCACAGAGTTGCCATCGTGGAAGGAAATAGATGCTTTTTTGACTTCCAGATTCCAAACTTTGGAATCAGTGGCTGGCATTCGCACCACTTTCGCAAATCCCAACCATTACCAGAACAATATTAAAGTCCCTCAGTCAAAGAAATCGAACGTCAAGGAACAAAAAACTATTAAAAGCTATTGCACCGTCGTTTCTAACGAGAAAACAGGCTCGTGTTCCATTTGTTTTGATGCACATCCTCTTAGACTTTGTGCCAAATTTCTCAGAATGCCAGTTGAGGAGCGTTTTATCATCGTCAAGAGACAAAGAAGATGCACTAATTGTCTTGGAACTTCCCACAAATTGAACAAATGTAAGAGTCAATATTTATGTCACATCTGCAAATGGAAACATAATTCCGTGCTTCATAGTGTGGACTTAATCAAAGTCACAGCCCTCCAGCACATAGCCACTCATTAGCTTCGACACCCAATACAAACCCTAACGACTCTCGTCCATTTAATCCTTCTCAATCGAATGTAATGAATATTAATCCCTCTACGTCAGCTGAAGCCGCTGCTCAAATAAATCAAACATATTTCACCTAAGTACAGTCTAAATCCAATTCTACAATTTTACTCAATTTACTAATTTGGTATTTAATGCTTCAAGCCCCTCCTCAAACGGAAATAAGCTCAACGATTTGCTTTACCCTTGACCTATTCTACAATCAGATTTAACAATTTTGATGCTGCGGGAGATTGTATAGATATGTATATAATGCCGACATTGAGAAAATGTATCGACAAATACTGGTCGACTCAAATCATAACCCACTCCAAAGAATAATTTTTCCGAATTATCCTCAAGACGACCGACGATTTTGAGTTAAATACAGTGACATTCGGCTTAAACTGTACTCCTTACCTTGCGATACGTACTATATTATAGTTAGCCACTATAACACATCCTGATGTATCAAATATACTTCGTAACTACATGTACTTAGATGACGTGCGTGCTGGCTCTCATACCTTATCTTCTGCACTTAAGTCTAGAGATGAACTTATTGGAGTTCTAAAATCAGCTGGTTTTTCGCTTCGCAAATGGACAGCAAATCACGGTTATTTACTAAAAGGCCTTTCCCTTGACAATTTGCTCGACTCAAAGTTCCTGAAACTGTCAGACTCTAGTACCACAAAGACACTAAGTTAACATTGAAATGCGGGAAAAGATCATTTCTACTTTCAACTTAGAACATCCCCCGATCGAAATTCCATCACAAAGAGATCAGTTTTGTCGGAAATCGCAAAACTCTTTGTTTCGCCGGTTGGCTTCCTCCAAAAATAATCGTCGCAAATATTATTATGCGGCAGATTTGGAAAGATAAAACAAACTGGGATGAAGATCTTAAACCATCTACTTTACGGCAATGGCAGGCATTTCTATATCATCCCACCTCTTAGTTGCGAAGACGAAGGTGGCACCAGTCAAGTTTGTTTTACTACCCCGAAAATAACTGCAGAACTGATGGCAAAAATGGTAGATTCTATTCAATCAGAACTCAATCTGCAGAACTATAAGTTGTTTTTGTGGACCGATTCAACTATAGTCTTGGCATGGCTACAGAAACCACCAAATAAGTGGAAATCTTTTGTGGAAAATAGAGTTTCCTCTATCATCGAAAAAGTTGGAAGGGAATCTTGGTTCCATGTTGATTCCAAAAATACCCCCGCCGACTTGGCATCACGCGGACTCACAGTATCGCAACTCAAATATAACGACCTATGGTGGAATAGTCTCACGTGGCTTAGACTGCCTCGTCACCAAACTTTTCTACAAATGAAGAGGAAAAAGCCGTTCACACCCACTTTACTCGGGTCCAACCCAGGGACGTTTTAACTAAACTCTCTGATTTTCCGAAGGCCATGCGTATCATCTGTTACACTCTTCGTTTTTATTACAAATGCAACAGAAAATTACACCACAAATTAATAACAAGTCAGGAATTAACCAGAGATGAATTGAGACATGCAGTATCACGAATGGTTATATAATGTCAGAAAATTCAAGGAAAAGTCACCTCTTAACTCTTAACTCATTCTTGAACTCTGATGGCATAATGAGTATCAACGGCCGCCTATCTAATTCCCCTACACTGAATTAAGATGAAAGGTTTCCCATACTACTCCCTTATCATGGATATTATACCCGATTGTTCTTAACCTATCTTCATAAATACTCACTACATGGCCAAAATTCACTACTATTCAAATTAAAACGTCCTTATTATTACGTACCCCGACTGAAGGTACTAATCAAAACCATTTTGTCACAGTGTAGAACGTGTATGATCCTGAAACGCCAAAAAAGCCAGCATTACCCCCTGACAGAACAACGCTTGCTGGATTTTGCTGGTCCGCTTGATATCAAAATTTACGCGGGTCGTGAATGTAAAGCTACAAAAGGTTACGCCTTAGTCATCGTCTGCTTTGCAACAAAGGCTATCTACCTCGAAGCTACGAGTGAAATTTCATCACAGGCGTTCTTAGCTGCATTTGCTCGGTTCTTTTCTCGGAGGGGGTCCCCAAGCGCATTGTTTTCTGACAATGGCACTGCATTTGTTGCCGTTTCTCGTATTTTGGACGCTGTTAAATCAAATTTCATCGTAATGGTCTGACGTAAATTGCTTGGACAAGAAAGTTTTGCTTTATTGGAATGAAATTGTATCCCATCAGATGCACGGTATATGAGAGGTCTATGGGAAGCAGGTGTGAAAAGCTTCAAGATGCATTTAAAATTTTTACCTTTGAAGAATTTATCACTATATTGTTACGGATAGAAGCATGTTTAAATTCTAGACCTCTGTTCAAAAAGTGAAAACCCCGCAGAAATCAGTGCAGTTACCCCTGGTCATTTCCTTATAAGAACGCCATTACCATCACCCCCAGAACCTGACCTATCAGATCATTCCTGTTCATTCATGTTAATAGGTGGCAAAAACTTAGCATTCTGTATCATCAGTTCGCCTGCGTACACCCAGACCAGCAACTTCTACCAATTTCTTAGCCCCAAGTGTTCGTGTAGTCCTCTCCTTCCGACGACAATCACGAAGGTTTGGAGACGAATGGGGCAATATCAGTGGCTTGCTTAACCCGTCCGAAAAGGTTAGAAGCATTGCGGCGTTCTTGGTGGAGCGTTATAAATTAAAAATTGACAACGATGGTTCAAACCGGTGGTGCGAGATAAAAATACGACCACGATTTGATTATGCTTCTGTTTTTAACCTAAAAAGTGTCAAGTGATCTACCTCGCAAGCAGCCAAAGGAATGCATTGATGAACGAGTGGCAGAATTATACTCTAATTTGAGGCTAGCAGATACCAGTTTCTACAAAAATTTTGACGTTAATCTGACTCTTGGTGCTGATATATACCCTCGATAAATAAGATCAAATATCTAACCAAAAACGGTTGGTTCCCCATTGGCCCAAGACACCATCCTAGGCTGGACCATAATCGGAAAATTTGGCATATAGTTGTCTTAACGATGTTGCATCCTTTATACATTCAACCGCCTTTTTTTATATGAACTGAATTAGCGAATTGAATTGAATATTGTGCTCTTAATTTCTTTTAATGAAATTTTGTAACTAACTTTATAACTAATTATAATCATGAATTATTGTTATTAAAACTAGAAATTAAAATTAAATTAAAAAAAAAATTTCTTTGATGATAACTTGAACTACCAATATCGTGAATTACAAATTGAATTTACTGAAATAGTTATTTTGAAAGTTATATCTACGTGTATTATTAAATTGTCATATTATTAAATAGTCTATAGTCACCGACACTTTGTGTCTTTGCATAATAGCAAGGGAGCCGGAATGTTTATATGTAGCACTAAAAGCGTATTTATTTAAATGTCCTAGAGTGTGTGAGATTGTATAATATTTAATATTCGAACACTTTTTTTTATCTCCTACACTACTATAGCTAATAGCTTAAAAAATTTATTTTCATAATCAAAGCAGCCACCTAATAAAAGGCAACACATATTAAAATAAATTATACTTTATATATTGGGGTTTAAGTTTTACTTATTTATTTGTCAAAATATTCAATTTTTTTCGCATATTTCCCAAACAGAGACCCTCAGAACCACTTCCAGAAGCAACTTGCATTGCCCTCTTATTACAACTCATGTAAGTGTCACGCAATCCCTTCCATTCCATTTTTGTAAAAGCACTTACAATTAAAAATAAGACAAATATTATATTTTAGTCCTACTTATCATTTATTTTAACAGCATCTGTTACTTCCCCCATGCAATATATTTTTTTGCTTTACATTTTTATATTCCTGTTGGTCAATATCATATAATATTGGACGACTGCATACTATCTTCTATGAGTTGCTCGTCTAAGTTCATATTTGCATTTCAATTTACCTTAAATGTTTACATTCAACAATATCAGAAATATATGTTTGTATGTATACAGTTTGTAAAAAAGGCTTTTTAAAACTTAAGAAAATTAAAAAGTTTAAAAACAACTCTTATTTGCAAGTAAATTGTATAACTTTTATTAAATTGTTTTTTCATGTGTTCAATTAAATTGTGTTTGTAAACACTTTGCACAAAAAGAAAACATAATTAATGAAATAACAAAATAATAATCGTAACTTAAAAATACTTCCTTTTCCACGCAGTAAAATATATGTTTTAAAAATTGTGTTACATTTAATTAAATTTATTTTAAATAGTCCAAAAAATATATATATGTTTAAGACTTCTAATACACTTCTTTAGCTTTAATCACAGCTTCTAAGCGTCTAGACATTGAATGGGTCAGCTTTGGTATGTCATAATTTTCAGGTATTTTTTCCACTCTTCTTTAATAAATGTTATTAACTGTTGTTTGTGTTTTGGGGACCTCTTTCTGACATTTTTTCTTAGGTAGACCCACAAATTTTATATAGGACTTTGGTATCAAGCACCTTCGTACAATTATCTAACAACCAGAACTAACAAATATATGGCTTATGTTTTGGGTCATTATCCTGGTAAAATTTGTATTTGAGCTTTTCTGGTTCAACAAAACCGAATTTTTGAGCACTTGCACTCAATTCGTTTCTTAAAATATTCAGATAGACTTCCTTGGTCAATATATCACACCATAACGGATAGTTTACCAAACTTTAAAGTGGGTATTATATTTGTATTTTCTATTTTTTTTTTCGCTCAGGAAGAAACGAAATGTGTTCAGTGCAAACTTTTATCTTTTTTCAATGTTTGTTGCGGATAGCAAAGGTTTTTTACTGACAACTTTTAACAAGTATACAAGCTTTTGTAGCACATTTCTGACAGTATGATGAGAGATACCTACTCCACATTCATTACTGATGAAGGGAATATATTTCAGCATTTTCTCTGTGGGATATTCTTTTGTAGTAATTTAAATAATCTAGTTGGGTAATATCTTTATTCAGTCGCTTCCCTGGCATATTTTATATTTAAAATCATATATATATATATATATATATATATATATATATATATATATATATATATATATATATATATATATTATCAAGTCATCAATTATATTTTAAATCAGTTTTTATTCTATGAGCTTAATTGAATTAATAAATGGCACCCGCTACTCTTATCGTCCCTAAAAAACTCATACACGCAATTCATATGCAAAAAAAACGGTTCGTTTTGTGTTTCAATTTTTGAAAACAATTTTTTTACACCGTTGAAAGTATGCAAAATTACTTTGTAGCGTTATTTCGACATTGCTTGTCGACAACACATAAAACAACCGCTAATAAAAAAATTGACAAATATAATGATATATTGTTGTAAATATTTATTTAAGTTCCTAAACAATTTTTGTTTTGAAAAGACTTTTTTTACAAACTGTACGTACATATTAAAAACAAAAATAACTTTAATAACGTACAAAAAAGTTAAATAAATTAAAAATGAAATAAAAACTGAAAAAAAGGAATTAAATATTTACTTAATAAAAACTAAACGGAAAATGAAAATAAACGGACATATGTATGGTTATTCTTTAGGCGGGGTTAGTAAAAACGTATCGTAAAACGTAAGACTTTGCAATATTGTCAAACTTTAGATGTTAGTTAGTGAGAACGTATTGCAGCAATCAGTACAGCAGCTGTAAAATTTTTATTGTAAACAAAAAGTTGTGGGAAATGAATGAATTCAATTAATTCAATGTTTTTCAATTTGTGCACAATGTACATAGCTTCCAGAAAGAATAAACGTTTTCGACGGTGAAAGATTTGACCAATAAAATAAATAATCAGCTAGAGATAATTACGGAAAGGGAAAAACCAGAATTTATTATTTTGTCGGAAACTCATTTAACAGAAGATATAGCGGAACAAGAAATAGAAATAGAAAATTACAATCAATATACAACTCTATCAAACTCAACAAGAACTGGAGGCGTAATAGTTTATTTCAAGAAAAGATGGGATGTGAGAATAGTGGCCGAAAAAGTTATTAACTCCAAAATTTGGATAACTGCATACATCGCTAAATATGAAAACTACATCTGTATACAGATCACCAAGTAGCGCAGAGGCAGAGTTTATTTCAGCATTTAAAGAAATTTGGAGAATATAAACGAAGCAAACTGTGTGGAGCAAAAATGGTTTTTACAATGGCAAAATAGAATGCACAATAAATGATAATGGCCTTAGGCAAATAATGACAGAATTTACACGGATAACAGGAAGTTCAAAAACCATTATTGATGATATAATTACGAATAATAGAAACATAACAGCCTAAATTAATGACTCGAATAAAATTGCTGATCATGAATCAACTGATATAATAATTAATGACTGCGATAGGTACTTAGATGTAGGTAAAAGAAATAAGGAAGTTAAAATATTTAAATACAACAGCACCCAATATAATAGAGAAATTGAAGGTATAAGACAAATTAGTGAAGATGAGGACCTTGATGGCAAAGTTTACATCTTTGACGGATATTTGGAGAATGCAGTTGAAAATATGACTATTAAAAGAACTATCAACGAAAACAACTAAAATAAATGGTTTAACAATGAACTAAGGCAATTAAAAAGGGAAAAAATTAATAAATACCAAATAGCGAAAATAGATAATAGTAACAAAGCATGGAATAACTACAAAGTCGTTCGAAATTTATATAAGGTGAAAATTGAAAATGAAAAGAGAAATTTTATAAATAACAAAATAATATGTGGAGAGAGATAAAGAATTTAATACTTAAGAAAAACCAGAATACAATTCAATCTGTGATATTTAACCAAATAGAATATAAGGAAAATTTACAGATGGCTGATAAATTTAACGAATTTTTTGTTGATAGTATAAGATCTATAAGAGATACAATACCTTACGTGCAATACTCAAACCGAATTCCTGTGATAAACTCCAAATTTAAATTCAATGCTATTACTCTGGATAAACTAAAAATTATATGTAATAATTTTAAGAATTAGACGGACTACAACAAAATATCAATTAAAATTATACTTAATAGTTGGAATGTGATAGGAAGAACGATGTTGGATATAATAAATGAAACTCTAAGAACAGGAATATTTCGTGATAATTGGAAAGAGTCAATGATAACACCCATTGAGAAGATTGCTAAGACAAAACTTTGTGAAGAATTTCGCCCAATTAATACCTTGAAGACGTGTGAAAAAGTAATGGAAAAAGTAGTAAAGGAACACTTGGAGCAATATATGGAATCGAACGCTTTATTATCTAAGTATGAGTCTGGTTTCCGAAAACATTTCTCTTGCGAAACAGCAGTTAGTTTTCTTATAAACAAGTGGAAAAAATTGGAAAGAGACAAAAGGATTGTTGCAATTTTTCTAGACTTTAAACGAGCGTTTGAAACAATTGGTAGAGATATACTACTGCAGAAACTTTGTAAGTACGGTATTCAATGAACTGAATTAAAATGGTTTGAATCATATTTGACGAATAGGAGACAAATAACAAAGGTATATAATATTAAATCCAGGACAGTTAATAACGAATATGGAGTACCACAGGGATCAATTTTGGGGGCATTGCTTTTTATTATATATATAAACGATATGCCAAATATAATAAGTCATTGTGAAATAAAATTATATGCGGACGATACACTTATATATATTGAGGGTAGTACAGATGAACAATGTTATGAAGGACTCGGTAAAGATATTGAAAATTTAAACAAATGGCTGCGGATGAATAAACTTAAATTAAACGAGAATAAAACTAAAATAATGGAAATTAAAACTAAAACCAACATTACCTTCAAAATCAATAATGAAGAAGTAGAAAAAGTAAATCAAATGAAATACTTGGGCTTTGTAATAGACAATACTTTGAATTTAAAAGGTCATATTGACTATATTTGCAAGAAAATTTGAAAAAAAATTAATTTCTTCAGAAGATTAAGAAAACAAATAAATACGTTAACAGCAATCACAATCTACAACACAATGATTAAACCTCATATTGAGTTCGGTTCAACAATTCTTTTTTCATGCTGCACGAGTCAACAAATTGATAGATTGCAAAAATTACAAAATAAATCAATGCGCATTATATTGAAATACAACACATATACACAGATAAACTTTATGCTTGACTTTCTAAAATGGCTAGATATAAAGCAAAGACTGAAATTAAATACCCTAAACTTTATTCAGAAAATTAAAATTGGAATGGCACCACAATATATAATAGAGCAAATAATGTATGTCGGGGAAACACAACCATACCAATTGAGGAGTAATGATGACTTCAGAATTCAAAGAACTACAACAACCGCAATGCAATGTTCATTGTTTTACAAAGGGCTACAGCTCTTCAATAGATTACCCAGTGACGTTAAAAATGAATGCAATTCGAACATATTTCAAAAAATGTTATATTTTTTATTAGAAACAATGTATTTTAAAGCTAAAGCTTGTTATTTAAACTATTGTAAATGTAAATTCAAAGTATCATTGATACTAATAAAGAAAGATAATAATAATAATAACAATAAATAAAACTTGGACAAACTGTGGATTTTTTCAAAAATATTTTTTGTCAATTAAAAATATGGACTGAGAGCAAATATTTTTACATACACGTATATCGCGACCTGTCTCTGATATGCTTCTGAGTCTTGCTGATAGTTCCCTACGAAAATATCGCCAAAAAATTGGTCCAGAAGAGAGGCTTTCCTTAACATTGTTGTGAGTAGTAGTTTTCTTTCAATATTTAACAAATAAATAATATCAATATTTAACAAATAAATACATACATAGATACTTAGCGTATGGCGTATCTCTGAAAAGTTTTGCCTTGAGCTATAAGCCGGGTAAAACCTCCGAAGTGCTTTGGTCCTTACTATCCCCAATATATGTACATAGGCTAACATAAGCAAAGTATGAAGACGTTAATTCAGATTTAAAAAAATGTGGGATATGTTAAACTACGTGGGAGCAACTGATGCAAACATATCAATATTAAATCACCCGTAAAATCAGGTTCATTATTTTACAATTATAAAAAAAATTTAGTATAGTTTATATACTTTTACATCAGTAAGTGTAGGAAGCTATGGCAGTCAAAGCGGTGAAGGTAAGAATAATATACCACCTTGATCAAAAAGTTTCCGGAGTAACCACCGTGTGGCGGTCTCATCATTCCGACTTTTTAAGTTGGTACATCTGTTGTTGATATTCCCACAAAATCTTAGCTTCACAGCTTGACATTTGCTAAAGCTACGTAGCCAAGACTACATCTACCTCTATAGATGTGTTGCCGATTTTTTACAATTTTAGAAACGGCTGCTGAAACGCGTTTCCCCTAATGGTTTTTTAATAAAGAAGTCACAAGAAGTCACAGCCAAATCAGGTGAATTCGGTGGCTGTTGGATGGTATTTGTTGCATTTTTCGTCAAAACATTTCGAATAATGATGGCACTGTGTAACGGTGCGTTATCATGTTGCAAGTTCCACGAGTCTTCTGTTCACAATTCTATTCTCTTTCGGCGAATGGCTTCACGCAAACGTCTCATAACGCCCAAATATTTATCTTTCTTTACAGTCTGGCCTTCTGACAAAAATCCATGATGCAGTACACCGTTATAATCCATGAGACTGAAAACGGTTTTTTTATCTCGGCTAATTTTGTGAACGCCATTGACTTGCCTGATGTCTGGATTGAGTATCGTACTCATAGACCCACGTCTCGTCTACAGTGGATACTTTTGGTGGCTGTGGGTTCGGATTCAGCCTCACAAATCATGTCTTTTGTGACCTCAACACTGTCAGAATTGTAAAAAATCGCCAACACATATAGAATAGATGTACGTAGCTTTTGTAAATGTTAAGGTATGACGCTAAAACCTATAAAAAAACTCAATCTGAAAGAAGGGACCGCAATACGGGGGTTATTTCGGAAACTTTTTGATCAAGGTAGGATTTAATTTTTTAACAACGTTTAAAATAATCGTTTTTTCCAGGCAAATTCCATACCTCAGCATTTGGGCGAGCTCTAATTACTAATACTTTGCGGTTGCTTCCAAATACCTCTTTATCTAACGAAACATACGAGCCATTTCCTCATTATTTCGTAGGTGATGCAGCCTTTCCGTTGAAAAAAAATTAATGCGGCCCTACCCTGGTGTAAATTTAAATAGAACTAAAAGAGTTTTCAATTATAGGCTTTCCCGACAGCGCCGAGTCGTGGAAAACAGTTGCGTTATTTTAACAGCTCGCTGGCGTGTCTTACGAAACGTATTTGAATGTGAACCGGAGAATTGTGAACAAGTATTTTATTTTTTATATTAATGTTAAACGATGTTCAACTTTGGTATTGTCCAGGAAATGGGAAAAATGATTTGGGCAATGTAGGTGGACCGCTGTCTTCAACAACAAGGTTTGCACGTAGGGCACTAGTATCAGCTTTACAATTGAGAGATACACTAGCTCTATCTGCACTATTTGATTTTAAGATGAAATTGGTTTTGCTATGCATAGACCATATTGAAACTATATAAGTACATATAATATTAATATCTGAGGCAATAAGGAAAAAGTGCTTAAGTCTATTAATTTTTTTAATTTTACAGAAGAGCAATTTTAAAATTTAAAAGATATTTTTTTAAATGTTATTTCTTTGCTAATGAGGTTATTTTACTTCGTTTTATTTATCTATCAACTTAGGACGATATATTTCCACCTTTTGATAAAACTAGAGTAAGCAGCAGCGTACTTTGTTTATATTACAGAATTTCACAGCTAAAGCCCAGATACACGATACGTTTTACATAATCCAGCCTTTTTTCAATGGTGACACATAATTTTTTCCGTGTTTTTATGTACATATTTCATGTATTGCGTTTTAAAATACCTATTTCATGCATTTTATTGTATTGGCAGCACTGAACTGTTTGTTGTCGCCAAAAAAATTAAAAGTTGGCTACGGGCTAAAACCGTAGTCGTGTTGCCACTTAAATAATTATTTTTATATGCACACATGTATTCTATTTTTGACAGCTTGCAGTCGGTGGTCTATCGCTTTGAATGTGTTTATAGCATAACAAACATTTGTTAAAAACCTATGAAAAAACCCCACATTACTAATGATTGCTTTATTGAATTTTAAGTTATCATGTAGGCAATATCATGATTTTTTGTGTCATTTCATATTAGCGATACAAAAAATATATAATTATATATTTTTTATTACCATGTAGGATGAAAAACAAAATCAATTTATTTTTACTACATTGCAAACATAACGGTAAACCTTATAAAACAAAAGTAATATTGGGACAGAAGTTTAAATACATATTTAATTATTATTACTATTCTTCGATTTCCTCAGAACTTACTACTATTACACTCGATCTTATGATCGCATTTCATATTGATTAGCAGTGAAAACTTTATTTTAATTGCGTTTTTGTTGCTGCTGCTGAAAGTTCTTTTGAAAACCACGTAAAAACCCAAAATTAAGCGCCGGAAAATGGGCTCTTATTCTTTGGATTATCACGTTCATGCTAAAACTATACAAAAAACATTACAGGAGGACGGGTACAGAAGCAGATTTTCACGAAAAAAAAACACTGAAAAAATGGACGACTAGAAATAAATACAAAAGCAAGAACGTGGAAAACTGGTTTTTTGTAGACCAATGCAAATCCAACAGGTTTTTAAAGGATGGTCGTGCAGAAGTAACCCAAACTGCCCTTCGAACAGGAAATTTAGTTTTAACTGTGAAACATAAGGTCGGCAATGTGATCGTTGGAGGAGTAGTAGGAGAACCCATATTTGGAATTTTTCGCAATGGACCAGTATCTATATAAGAACATATTGCAGGGTTCTGTAGATAAATTATACCCTCTAACCAATGGATCTTCCAACAGGACAAAGATGCAAAGTATATCGAAAATTCTGTTAAAGAATGGCTACTAAATCACGCTTCACGGTAGCTCGGTAGCCCTTTCAAATCACCAGACAAAAACATATCGTGCATACTTAGGATTTAATAAAGCGAAAATTTAAAATAATGCAATTACAAGCAAGGATTTACTAAAAGAAGACCTCAAGGAAGTCCGGTCAGAAATATTGGCGTCTAAAACGGAAAATTTGTTTGTTTCTATGCCTTGACGTCAACAAGCAGTCATAGAGAGGCAGGGTGACCCCCAAAATACTAAATTGGTATTTTGTTATCCATTGCTTAGAAATATCAATGCCTTTTCAAGGTGTATTTAAACTTATTTTAACCTGCACATTTTCTTACATTTATAGAAATTACCTTCATATTTGTGATGAAGTAAATATATTTTGTTTTTGTTTTAACTTATTTATGAAGGCTATTAAAAATACGAACTTACAATTTTGGTATACGTCCTCTGTGAATAAAATATGACTGCTTTCTTACGTATTTAAAATGTAAGTAAAACTTTATTCTGAGCCCTTATTTTAATTGAGATTCGTCTTAATAGCTAGCTGAAGAGTACCACAGATTTGGTTCGGGGTGTTGTATTTGGCGTCGACGGTGAGATTAGGAAACGGTTCGTCTGGTGGTTAATCTAGTAGGATCACAGAAACGGTCGGTAAGTCGGCAAGGTTAAAGTTGGCGGTAAATCTGGCAGGATCCCAAGAACGATCATTAGTGCACAGTGCGCTAAGCCCATACAAGGAATGAACACAAATAGAAATAGTGGCTAGATATTGATAAACTTTGCTACTATAAGTAATTTGTGGTCACTGAACTCAAAAATTATCTCAGATTTGTTGTAAATTTTATAGTTTCGCTAAAAAGCAGACACTTAGGACGATTTTCTTCAGCCACCTACTGTATAACGATTTCTTTATATTTTTAGAATTATTTGTTAATGCTTTTTTCTAAAATTATCCCACATTTCTGGAGTTTTCATTACTAATTAATAAAATGTAAATATTATTATGAATTTTTAAGTTTTTTTAAAAGTATATAATTTTGTATGGAATTTTTTAATATATAAGACAAAATTAGTCGAAAATAAACTAAGGAGCTTTATATTTTGTACTAGATAATATTTATTTTTGGTACTTTTTGTGTTCATAAAAACAAAAAGAAAACTTGTTAACAAAAATTTTATATTTCATGTAAATTTTTCATTGTAAGCATAAAAACAATTTGTAGGACGAAGTTATTTGCAGTTCTTGGTTACATAGAATCCGTACTAGTAGCTTAAAAAGTAAAACGGCACTTATTTTTAGAGGATTTGTTTTTTTTTTCATCGAAATTTGTCCATTTCTAAAGTTTTTCATTTGATAATATCATATATTAAAATCACTAGTTCGTGCTTTACTCTCAAAGTGTGTGAACCTCGCTCGGAAATCAATCTTCTTAAACTCTTAATTAGTTAGTCGTTGTTTTCTAAAACCAGTTGTGTAATACTCTCTTGAGCATTAAAAATTAAAAAAGAAAAGAGAAAAAACTTTGTAAAAAAATAAATAACTAAAAGATAATAAATAATTAAAAAGAAAAATACATTAAAACCTTAACGCAATTTATTACCCTCATTTCCAAAATGAACGAGCCGCCTGACCGTGGGATTCGCCCAAGCCCAATTATTACTTGTGATAAAACCCGAAAACTAAATATTTTATCACCTGGTGAAAAGTTCTTGATCATGGAAAGTACTGAAAGTACTGACTCTTTGACTAATGTATCACCATTTTCAATTAAAAAGGTAGTGAATAATGTCGCTGGCGGAGAAGTACAGCAATGTAAAAAACTTTTAAATGGTTGTATACTTATACAAACAAAAACATCTGAACAAGCAACCAAACTTATTCAGCTTACTTCACTATCACTTGAAATAAGAGTAGACATTAAGGAACAAATCGGCATAAACTTTACAAAGGGAGTAATTTACTCAAATGACTTGAGAGGTATAGACGAATCCGAAATACAAAAAAGTCATAACGTCACAGCTGTAAAAAAGATTTTAAAAAATGTTGACGGATAATTAATCGAAACTGGATTAGTCATATTAACTTTTGATGCCACATTTCTGCCTTCCGACATTCCAATTGGGTACGAAAGAGCCAGAATCCGACCTTATATTCCTCTACCATTAAGGTGCAAAAGCTGCCAACAATATGGCCACATAGCCAAAGTATGTAAAAATGAAAAAAATTGCGGTAATTGTTCCAAAGTATTTCATATTAAAGAAAAAAAAAAAAATGAAAAATGTTTACTCCAAGCAGCATGCATTAATTGTAAAATCAATAACATTGACCACTCCAAAGACTCATCTTTTGATAAGTGCTGTCCAATTTTTATCAAAGAAAAAGAAATACAGGCAATTGTAACCATAGAAAAAGTGGGAAAAAAGAAAGCAGCGGCCGTATATAGTCAAAGACACCCCCACCAAAACACAACATTCTCTGCAACAGTGAAAACTAACATTGTCGATCATCCTTCCACTTCCAGCAACATTCTTCCACCTGTTGTTACGGAAAGGCCACGAAATATACAAAGTTACTCGGACATAATTAGCGATCTGGACTGCTCACTCTCAGAAATGGAAACGGATCAACGAAGTACATCTTCTCAAAAAGTAAAAGGAAAGCAACCGATAATATTACCTAAAAATGCAAGCAAGCGATTAAGGGAACAAATTTAGAGAACAACCAATAAATCTAGAACAACAAGTAAAATTAAGTAAATTGTGTAACCTATAATTAGAGCATGCATTATTATAATTTTATACACTTACCTTGTTTTTAATTTGCAAAAATGCTCTCCTAAACCTTACTTTAATGTTTATAATGCTCACTTTAACAAAATTGACAAATATAATGATATATTGTTGTAGATATTTATTTAAGTTCCTAAACAATTTTTGTTTTGAAAAGACTTTTTTTTACAAACTGTACATACATATTAAAAACAAAAATGACTTTAATAACGTACAAAAAAGTTAAATAAATTAAAAATGAAATAAAAACTGAAAAAAAGGAATTATATATTTACTTAATAAAAACTAAACGGAAAATGAAAATAAACGGACATATGTATGATTATTCTTTAGGCGGGGTTAGTAAAAACGTATCGTAAAACGTAAGACTTTGCAATATTGTCAAACTTTAGATGTTAGTTAGTGAGAACGTATTGCAGCAATCAGTACAGTCAGCTGTAAAATTTTTATTGTAAACAAAAAGTTGTGGGAAATGAATGAATTCAATTAATTCAATGTTTTTCAATTTGTGCACAATGTACATAGCTTCCAGAAAGAATAAACGTTTTCGACGATGAAAGATTTGACCAATAAAATAAATAATCAGCTAGAGATAATTACGGAAAGGGAAAAACCAGAATTTATTATTTTGTCGGAAACTCATTTAACAGAAGATATAGCGGAACAAGAAATAGAAATAGAAAATTACAATCAATATACAACTCTATCAAACTCAACAAGAACTGGAGGCGTAATAGTTTATTTCAAGAAAAGATGGGATGTGAGAATAGTGGCCGAAAAAGTTATTAACTCCAAAATTTGGATAACTGCATACATCGCTAAATATGAAAACTACATGTGTATAATTACGGCTGTATACAGATCACCAAGTAGCGCAGAGGCAGAGTTTATTGCAGCATTTAAAGAAATTTTGGAGAATATAAACGAAGCAAACTGTGTGGAGCAAAAATGGTTTTTACAATGGCAAAATAGAATGCACAATAAATGATAATGGCCTTAGGCAAATAATGACAGAATTTACACGGATAACAGGAAGTTCAAAAACCATTATTGATGATATAATTACGAATAATAGAAACATAACAGCCTATATTAATGACTCGAATAAAATTGCTGATCATGAATCAACTGATATAATAATTAATGACTGCGATAGGTACTTAGATGTAGGTAAAAGGAATAAGGAAGTTAAAATATTTAAATACAACAGCACCCAATATAATAGAGAAATTGAAGGTATAAGACAAATTAGTGAAGATGAGGACCTTGATAGCAAAGTTTACATCTTTGACGGATATTTGGAGAATGCAGTTGAAAATATGACTATTAAAAGAACTATCAACGAAAACAACTAAAATAAATGGTTTAACAATGAACTAAGGCAATTAAAAAGGGAAAAAATTAATAAATACCAAATAGCGAAAATAGATAATAGTAACAAAGCATGGAATAACTACAAAGTCGTTCGAAATTTATATAAGGTGAAAATTGAAAATGAAAAGAGAAATTTTATAAATAAAAAAATAATATGTGGAGAGAGATAAGGAATTTAATACTTAAGAAAAACCAGAATACAATTCAGTCTGTGATATTTAACCAAATAGAATATAAGGAAAATTTACAGATGGCTGATAAATTTAACGAATTTTTTGTTGATGGTATAAGATCTATAAGAGATACAATACCTTACGTGCAATACTCAAACCGAATTCCTGTGATAAACTCCAAATTTAAATTCAATGCTATTACTCTGGATAAACTAAAAATTATATGTAATAATTTTAAGAATTAGACGGACTACAACAAAATATCAATTAAAATTATATTTAATAGTTGGAATGTGATAGGAAGAACGATGTTGGATATAATAAATGAATCTCTAAGAACAGGAATATTTCGTGATAATTGGAAAGAGTCAATGATAACACCCATTGAGAAGATTGCTAAGACAAAACTTTGTGAAGAATTTCGCCCCTTGAAGACGTGTGAAAAAGTAATGGAAAAAGTAGTAAAGGAACACTTGGAGCAATATATGGAATCGAACGCTTTATTATCTAAGTATGAGTCTGGTTTCCGAAAACATTTCTCTTGCGAAACAGCAGTTAGTTTTCTTATAAACAGGTGGAAAAAATTGGAAAGAGACAAGAGGATTGTTGCAATTTTTCTAGACTTTAAACGAGCGTTTGAAACAATTGATAGAGATATACTACTGCAGAAACTTTGTAAGTACGGTATTCAATGAACTGAATTAAAATGGTTTGAATCATATTTGACGAATAGGAGACAAATAACAAAGGTATATAATATTAAATCCAGGACAGTTAATAACGAATATGGAGTACCACAGGGATCAATTTTGGGGGCATTGCTTTTTATTATATATATAAGCGATATGCCAAATATAATAAGTCATTGTGAAATAAATTTATATGCGGACGATACACTTATATATATTGAGGGTAGTACAGATGAACAATATTATGAAGGACTCGGTAAAGATATTGAAAATTTAAACAAATGGCTGCGGATGAATAAACTTAAATTAAACGAGAATAAAACTAAAATAATGGAAATTAAAACTAAAACCAACATTACCTTCAAAATCAATAATGAAGAAGTAGAAAAAGTAAATCAAATGAAATACTTGGGCTTTGTAATAGACACTACTTTTGAATTTAAAAGGTCATATTGACTATATTTGCAAGAAAATTGGAAAAAAAAATTAATTTCTTCAGAAGATTAAGAAACAAATAAATACGTTAACAGCAATCACAATCTACAACACAATGATTAAACCTCATATTGAGTTCGGTTCAACAATTCTTTTTTCATGCTGCACGAGTCAACAAATTGATAGATTGCAAAAATTACAAAATAAATCAATGCGCATTATATTGAAATACAACAGATATACACAGATAAACTTTATGCTTGACTTTCTAAAATAGCTAGATATAAAGCAAAGACTGAAATTAAATACCCTAAATTTTATTCAAAAAATTAAAATTAGAATGGCACCACAATATATAATAGAGCAAAAAATGTATGTCGGGGAAACACAACCATATCAATTGAGGAGTAATGATGACTTCAGAATTCAAAGAACTACAACAACCGCAATGCAACGGTCATTGTTTTACAAAGGGCTACAGCTCTTCAACAGATTACCCAGTGACGTTAAAAATGAATGCAATTCGAACATATTTCAAAAAATGTTATATTTTTTATTAGAAACAATGTATTTTAAAGCTAAAGCTTGTTATTTAAACTATTGTAAATGTAAATTCAAAGTATTATTGATACTAATAAAGAAAGATAATAATAATAATAACAATAAATAAAACTTGGACAAACTGTGGATTTTTTCAAAAATATTTTTTGTCAATTAAAAATATGGACTGAGAGCAAATATTTTTACATACACGTATATCGCTACCTGTCTCTGATATGCTTCTGAGTCTTGCTGATAGTTCCCTACGAAAATATCGCCAAAAAATTGGTCCGGAAGAGAGACTTTCCTTAACATTGTTGTGAGTAGTAGTTTTTCTTTCAATATTTAACAAATAAATAATATCAATATTTAACAAATAAATACCTACATAGATACTTAGCGTATGGCGTATCTCTGAAAAGTTTTGCCTTGAGCTATAAGCCGGGTAAAACCACCGTTCGAAATATTATTTTAGAAACGAGCGAAGTGCTTTGGTCCTTACTATCCCCAATATATGTACATAAGCTAACATAAGCAAAGTATGAAGACGTTAATTCAGATTAAAAAAATGTGGGATATGTTAAACTACGTGGGAGCAACTGATGGCAAACATATCAATATTAAATCACCCGTAAAATCAGGTTCATTATTTTACAATTATAAAAAAAAATTTAGTATAGTTTATATACTTTTTTTTATACTTTTACATCAGTAAGTGTAGGAAGCTATGGCAGTCAAAGCGGTGAAGGTAAGAATAATATACCACCTTGATCAAAAAGTTTCCGGAATAACCATCGTGTGGCGGTCTCATCATTCCGACTTTTTAAGTTGGTACATCTGTTGTTGATATTCCCACAAAATCTTAGCTTCACAGCTTGACATTTGCAAAAGCTACGTAGCCAAGACTACATCTACCTCTATAGATGTGTTGCCGTTTTTTTACAATTTTAGAAACGGCTGCTGAAACGCGTTTCCCCTAATGGTTTTTTAATTCGATTGAACAGAAAGAAGTCACAGAGAGCCAAATCAGGTGAATTCGGTGGCTGTTGGATGGTATTTGTTGCATTTTTCGTCAAAACATTTCGAATAATGATGGCACTGTGTAACGGTGCGTTATCATGTTGCAAGTTCCACGAGTCTTCTGTTCACAATTCTATTCTCTTTCCGCGAATGGCTTCACGCAAACGTCTCATAACGCCCAAATATTTATCTTTCTTTACAGTCTGGCCTTCTGACAAAAATCCATGATGCAGTACACCGTTATAATCCATGAGATGAAAACGGTTTTTTTATCTCGGCTAATTTTGTGAACGCCATTGACTTGCCTGATGTCTGGATTGAGTATCGTACTCACAGACCCACGTCTCGTCTACAGTGGATACTTTTGGTGGCTGTGGGTTCGGATTCAGCCTCACAAATCATGTTTTTTGTGACCTCAACACTGTCAGAATTGTAAAAAATCGCCAACACATATAGAATAGATGTACGTAGCTTTTGTAAATGTTAAGGTATGACGCTAAAACCTATAAAAAAAACTCAATCTGAAAGAAGGGACCGCAATACGGGGGTTATTTCGGAAACTTTTTGATCAAGGTAGTATTTAATTTTTTAACAACGTTTAAAATAATCGTTTTTTCCAGGCAAATTCCATACCTCAGCATTTGGGCGAGCTCTAATTACTAATACTTTGCGGTTGCTTCCAAATACCTCTTTATCTAACGAAACATACGAGCCATTTCCTCATTATTTCGTAGGTGATGCAGCCTTTCCGTTGAAAAAAATTAATGCGGCCCTACCCTGGTGTAAATTTAAATAGAACTAAAAGAGTTTTCAATTATAGGCTTTCCCGACAGCGCCGAGTCCTCGAAAACAGTTGTGTTATTTTAACAGCTCGCTGGCGTGTCTTACGAAACGTATTTGAATGTGAACCGGAGAATTGTGAACAAGTATTTTATTTTTTATATTAATGTTAAACGATGTTCAACTTTGGTATTGTCCAGGAAATGGGAAAAATGATTTGGGCAATGTAGGTGGACCGCAGTCTTCAACAGCAAGGTTTGCACGTAGGGCACTAGTATCAGCTTTACAATTGAGAGATACACTAGCTCTATCTGCACTATTTGATTTTAAGATGAAATTGGTTTTGCTATGCATAGACCATATTGAAACTATATAAGTACATATAATATTAATATCTGAGGCGATAAGGAAAAAGTACTTAAGTCTATTAATTTTTTTAATTTTACAGAAGAGCAATTTTAAAATTTAAAAGATGTTTTTTTAAATGTTATTTCTTTGCTAATGAGGTTATTTTACTTCGTTTTATTTATCTATCAACTTAGGACGATATATTTCCACCTTTTGATAAAACTAGAGTAAGCAGCAGCGTACTTTGTTTATATTACAGAATTTCACAGCTAAAGCCCAGATACACGATACGTTTTACATAACCCAGCCTTTTTCAATGGTGACACATAATTTTTTCCGTGTTTTTATGTACATATTTCATGTATTGCGTTTTAAAATACCTATTTCATGCATTTTATTGTATTGGCAGCACTGAACTGTTTGTTGTCGCCAAAAAAATTAAAAATTGGCTACGGGCTAAAACCGTAGTCGTGTTGCCACTGAAATAATTATTTTTATATGCACACATGTATTCTATTTTTGACAGCTTGCAGTCGATGGTCTATCGCTTTGAATGTGTTTATAGCATAACAAACATTTGTTAAAAACCTATGAAAAAACCCCACATACTAATGATTGCTTTATTGAATTTTAAGTTATCATGCAGGCAATATCATGATTTTTTGTGTCATTTCATATTAGCGATACAAAAAATATATAATTATATATTTTTTATTACCATGTAGGATGAAAAACAAAAACAATTTATTTTTACTACATTGCAAACATAACGGTAAACCTTATAAAACAAAAGTAATATTGGGGCAGAAGTTTAAATACATATTTAATTATTATTACTATTCTTCGATTTCCTCAGAACTTACTACTATTACACTCGATCTTATGATCGCATTTCATATTGATTAGCAGTGAAAACTTTATTTTAATTGCGTTTTTGTTGCTGCTGCTGAAAGTTCTTTTGAAAACCACGTAAAAACCCAAAATCAAGCGCCGGAAAATGGGCTCTTATTCTTTGGATTAGCACGTTCATTCTAAAACTATACAAAAAACGTTACAGGAGGACGGGTACAGAAGCAGATTTTCACGAAAAAAAAACACTGAAAAAATGGACGACTAGAAATAAATACAAAAGCAAGAACGTGGAAAACTGGTTTTTTGTAGACCAATGCAAATCCAACATGTTTTGAAAGGATGGTCGTGCAGAAGTAACCCAAACTGCCCTTCGAACAGGAAATTTAGTTTTAACTGTGAAACATAAGGTCGGCAATGTGATCGTTGGAGGAGTAGTAGGAGAACCCATATTTGCAATTTTTCGCAATGGACCAGTATCTATATAAGAACATATTGCAGGGTTCTGTGGATAAATTATACCCTCTAACCAATGGATCTTCCAACAGGACAAAGATGCAAAGTATATCTAAAATTCTGTTAAAGAATGGCTACTAAATCACGCTTCACGGTAGCTCGGTAGCCCTTTCAAATCACCAGACAAAAACATATCGTGCATACTTAGGATTTAATAAAGCGAAAATTTAAAATAATGCAATTACAAGCAAGGATTTACTAAAAGAAGACCTCAAGGAAGTCCGGTCAGAAATATTGGCGTCTAAAACGAAAAATTTGTTTGTTTCTATGCCTTGACGTCAACAAGCAGTCATAGAGAGGCAGGGTGACCCCCAAAATACTAAATTGGTATTTTGTTATCCATTGCTTAGAAATATCAATGCCTCTTCAAGGTGTATTTAAACTTATTTTAACCTGCACATTTTCTTACATTTATAGAAATTACCTTCATATTTGCGATGAAGTAAATATATTTTGTTTTTGTTTTAACTTATTTATGAAGGTTATTAAAAATTCGAACTTACAATTTTGGTAATACGTTTAGATTTCTTAAAACTCAAAGTTTTTGAGAAGTATTTAAACTTTAGTGTCTGACTGTATATTCCATAATGCTCTACAAATTTATTGCAAAAATGATTGAAATCCTAAAAAATTGAGACAATTAATTTTATTAGTGAAATAACAAATATTCAAATAACGAGCTTTGTGTAATTGTTTACATTTTATGTTCATACATCACTAAAGAAAGAATATTTTTTGTGAAGAAGTGAAAAATCTAATAAGATCAGTTTCAAGAGAATAAGACTAGAAAATCGGATCGAGGATGACAATGTTGGTGAATTAATTTATATACGTATTACTATTTACATATACATGTATCTAACAAATATTTTCCTTTTTTATCTTTTTAAACAATACAGGCATTACTAAAGGACCATCTAGCAAACAGAGAGATCTCTGTTTCCAAACTCGAAAGCTTCGCTCTACTGTTTCGTGTAGCAATGTGAGCAGTATTATACCGTAACTCCTTTTCATTTTGGGGACGCAGCAGAGGTGTAAACAAATATGGTGTCAGCTTCTAACCAGAGTCTCCAAGCAAACCACCGCTAAACTTTTTATTTTCAAAGCGCTCCTTTTTTTGACGATATATTAAATATCCTGCTGTCGTGCGTGCTACCTCTCCATCTTGCTGCAACGTAGTTTCTTTTTCTAGCTGGGGTACGACTCAGTCTGTCCGGGATCGGAACAGAGGTCTACGTCCTCTGTGAATAAAATATGACTGCTTTCTTACGTATTTAAAATGTAAGTAAAACTTTATTCTGAGCCCTTATTTTAATTGAGATTCGTCTTAATAGCTAGCTGAAGAGTACCACAGATTTGGTTCGGGGTGTTGTATTTGGCGTCGACGGTGAGATTAGGAAACGGTTCGTCTGGTGGTTAATCTAGTAGGATCACAGAAACGGTCGGTAAATCGGCAAGGTTAAAGTTGGCGGTAAATCTGGCAGGATCCCAAGAACGATCACCAGTGCACAGTGCGTTAAGCCCATACAAGGAATGAACACAAATAGAAATAGTGGCTGGATATTGATAAACTTTGGTACTATAAGTAATTTGTGGTCACTGAACTCAAAAATTATCTCAGATTTGTTGTAAATTTTATAGTTTCGCTAAAAAGCAGACACTTAGGACGATTTTCTTCAGCCACCTACTGTATAACGAATTCTTTATATTTTTATAATTATTTGTTAATGCTTTTTTCTAAAATTATCCCACATTTCTGGAGTTTTCATTACTAATTAATAAAATGTAAATATTATTATGAATTTTTAAGTTTTTTTAAAAGTATATAATTTTGTATGCAATTTTTTAATATTTAAGACAAAATTAGTCGAAAATAAACTAAGGAGCTTTATATTTTGTACTAGATAATATTTATTTTTGGTACTTTTTGTGTTCATAAAAACAAAAAGAAAACTTGTTAACAAAAATTTTATATTTCATGTAAATTTTTCATTGTAAGCATAAAAACAATTTGTAGGACGAAGTTATTTGCAGTTCTTGGTTACATAGAATCCGTACTAGTAGCTTAAAAAGTAAAACGGCACTTATTTTTAGAGGATGTGTTTTTTTTTTTTCATCGAAATTTGTCCATTTCTAAAGTTTTTCATTTGATAATATCATATATTAAAATCGCTAGTTCGTGCTTTACTCTCAAAGTGTGTGAACCTCGCTCGGAAATCAATCTTCTTAAACTCTTAATTAGTTAGTCGTTGTTTTCTAAAACGAATTGTGAAATACTCTCTTGAGCATTAAAAATTAAAAAAGAAAAGAGAAAAAACTTTGTAAAAAAATAAATAACTAAAAGATAATAAATAATTAAAAAGAAAAATACATTAAAACCTTAACGCAATTTATTACCCTCATTTCCAAAATGAACGAGCCGCCTGATTATTACTTGTGATAAAACCCGAAAACTAAATATTTTATCACCTGGTGAAAAGTTCTTGATCATGGAAAGTACTGAAAGTACTGACTCTTTGACTAATGTATCACCATTTTCAATTAAAAAGGTAGTGAATAATGTCGCTGGCGGAGAAGTACAGCAATGTAAAAAACTTTTAAATGGTTGTATACTTATACAAACAAAAACATCTGAACAAGCAACCAAACTTATTCAGCTTACTTCACTATCACTTGAAATAAGAGTAGACATTAAGGAACATCCCGGCATAAACTTTACAACGGGAGTAATTTACTCAAATGACTTGAGAGGTATAGACGAATCCGAAATACAAAAAAGTCATAACGTCACAGCTGTAAAAAAGATTTTAAAAAATGTTGACGGAAAATTAATCGAAACTGGATTAGTCATATTAACTTTTGATGCCACATTTCTGCCTTCCGACATTCCAATTGGGTACGAAAGAGCCAGAATCCGACCTTATATTCCTCTACATTAAGGTGCAAAAGCTGCCAACAATATGGCCACATAGCCAAAGTATGTAAAAATGAAAAAAATTGCGGTAATTGTTCCAAAGTATTTCATATTAAAGAAAAAAAAAAAATGAAAAATGTTTACTCCAAGCAGCATGCATTAATTGTAAAATCAATAACATTGACCACTCCAAAGACTCATCTTTTGATAAGTGCTGTCCAATTTTTATCAAAGAAAAAGAAATACAGGCAATTGTAACCATAGAAAAAGTGGGAAAAAAGAAAGCAGCGGCCGTATATAGTCAAAGACACCCCCACCAAAACACAACATTCTCTGCAACAGTGAAAACTAACATTGTCGATCATCCTTCCACTTCCAGCAACATTCTTCCACCTGTTGTTACGGAAAGGCCACGAAATATACAAAGTTACTCGGACATAATTAGCGATCTGGACTGCTCACTCTCAGAAATGGAAACGGATCAACGAAGTACATCTTCTCAAAAAGTAAAAGGAAAGCAACCGATAATATTGCCTAAAAATGCAAGCAAGCGATTAAGGGAACAAATTTAGAGAACAACCAATAAATCTAGAACAACAAGTAAAATTAAGTAAATTGTGTAACCTATAATTAGAGCATGCATTATTATAATTTTATACACTTACCTTGTTTTTAATTTGCAAAAATGCTCTCCTAAACCTTACTTTAATGTTTATAATGCTCACTTTAACAAAATTGTATATATCTATAATATGATTAATTAATGATGATATTAATAGACTCTCTTATTTTTTTCATCTCTTCAGATATTAACTACGATATCTCTGTCCACATTTGTTCGATAATTAAGTATTACATATTTAAATATGCTCCATATCAATATCTCTTTCAAATTTAAGAGAAAAAATACTACATATTCCGTTAAATATTTTGACATATTACCGACTTTACAATAATGTTCGGAGTATCTCCACGTGCTATTTAATTATTTCTCTTTCTTTTCTAAGCGCGTCTCTCGAAACAAATCTATCATTTATATTCTTTACTATTAAAAACAAATTAATAATTAAATCGATTTGATCCCCATTACATATCATATTTGACATCTCTAAAAATAAGTAAAACTGGTGTTATTGTTATCTATATAACAACATTTGTCTTTAAAGAGAACTCTGAAATATTTGAGAACTTTACATTTAAAGATAAGGTCAAAGAGAAAATTATAACTTACGTATGTTACGGAATGTATTGTAAATATTTAGAATTGTACTTATATAGTGTCTTTTTATTTTCTTATCACTTTGTACTGACTGAAGATTTTACAGTGGAATATAAATGGTTACGTTAATAATTAAATAGATTTGTAGCTACTAATTAAAATACATTCCCCGAAAATATTTGCCTCCAGGAAACCCACATTCACTCCCGTCTTAACATTCCTACTCCTATTAATTATGCTATGTATGAGCATAACACCACTGCAACGAGATACGGCGGCGTGGCAATTTTGGTGCATAGATCTTTGGAACATAAGCTGACCTTTACTTCTAATGATTTTGATGTTATTGGCATGGAAATTAGGTCAAGACTGAAATTTTAATTTATATAACATATATATTTCTCCATATACGAATTTTAATCGAAACAATCTGGAGAATTTATTCTGTGTCAATTCGACATTCTTACTAGTTGGAGATTTTAGCAGTGCTCGTAGGAATTGCGGCTCTTATTCTAACAGTCAAAAAGGTCGTTTATTGTCTAGATTTTTTAATGAATCGAATCTCATAGTGCTAAATGATGGCTCGCCCACTCATCTGAATACCCATGGGACATTTTCTTATATTGATTTTTTTTCTCATATTGATCTAAGCCTCTGTTCACCCGCTCTAGTTCCTCATGTTATTTGGCGAAAAGAGCAGAATCTCTGTGGAAGTGATCACCTTCCGATTTTTATCTCACTATTCTCTGAGAAAGTGGTACATGAAGAAATTAAGAGACCAAAGTTTATGACAGATTTAGAAAACTGGGGAAAGTTTCGAGAACTCTGCAAGTCTTTTATTTCGACCAGACCAGTGACGGATAATATCAATAGGGAGACGGCAAACATTTGTAAGATTTTATTGCAGTCAGCCAATTATTCTATCCCGCAGTCACGGAATAAAACAAAAAAGCTTCCTTGGTGGAATAAAGAATTGGAGAAACTTAAAGTGGAGAAGAATAAACTCTGGCAAATTTTTAAGAAAAACATGCTAGAGCGGAACTTGCTTTTGTATAAAAGGGCCAATGCAAGATACAAAAGCAGCATTAGACTTGCAAAGAGAGAATCTATATTTAAATTAACTTCTGCAATTCCAGCTAACACCACCATTGGGAACGTATGGTCAAATATTAGGAACTTTACAGGATATAGGGCAACACATGGTATTAATTGCACATCGTCGTTGACAGACCCGGAGAAACTATACACAGATTATAAAGATATGGGTAACGAATTTCACAAATTTTGGTCTGCGAACTCTCACTATAATGAATTCTCTGCTAACTTTAGATCCAAAAAGCAAAGTCTTCAGTCTTATCCCCAATTTAATACTACATGCCCGAAAGCAAGACTGATAGAAACTAAAATTAATTTTGTTGAATTTGATTCAACTTTAAGGAGATTAGGTGGAAAGACTCCAGGAATGGACAGGATTTCATATGTAATGCTGAAAATGTTACCCTATGAATGAAAAATGCGTATTCTCAACTTATATAATTCAATCTTTGATAACTACATTCCACAACAATTTAAAACCAGCATTGTAGTCCCTATTTTAAAGCCTGGAAAGGACAAGACTAGTATAACTTCATACCGTCCCATTTCTTTGAATTCATGCTTGGCCAAAGTATTGGACGAGATAGTGGCAAAGAGGTTGTGGTGGTTTGTCACGAAGAATAAACTACTTAGCAACCGGCAATTTGGTTTTAAGAAGGGGAGCTCGACAATTGATGATCTACTTTATGTAGACCATTAAATTGCCAACAGTCTCTCGCTACGTAAGCACATTACCATTATATCCTTGGACTTTGAGCTAGCATTCGAAAAGGTAGGCATATATTCAGTGTTGGAACAATTGCTACAATGGGGAGTGCGTCCGAAGACTGTGGGATATGTGAGAAATTTTATGTCGAATACGAAGTTTACTGTAAGAATTAATCACCTTTACTCTAAATTTTTTACACTGCATAATGGAGTCCCCCAAGGCTCTCCCTTATCTGTTATTATTTTTCTTATAGCATACAATAGATTGTGCACTATTTCAGCTCTACATAAGGAAATCGACTTCTGCGCATACGCCGACGATTTCAATCTCATTGCTAGATCTCCTAGGAATAAAAATTTGACACTAAACCTTGACAATGTTTTCGCTGATATTAACAATTGGTGTGACACTTCCGGTGCTTCATTATTAACTTCAAAATGCAAATACTTACATATATGCCGCCTGAGGGACTGTCACTGCAGTCTTCGGTCCTCACTGATATCCATCTCGAATGTTGAACGTCTCCTTCTACTTGGTATTATTATAAATAAGCGCTACAATTGGAAGGACCTTATCCAATATTTAGAAGTCTCCCTATCAAAACGGCTAAACATTTTAAAATGCTTGTCTAATACTAAGTGGAACTTAAACTCAATCTTACTCCTCTCAGTATTGAAAGCTCTCATTCTTTCAAAGATCAATTATGGCTTACAATTTTTCAGTTATACCTCTAAATCACAACTAGGTAAAATAGATAGAATTATAAACGCGTGCATAAGAATATCACTCGGCATTATACCAGAGAATTTTGCAGGCTCGATAGCATTAAACTGCTACGACTCAGACTGGGTCATACTAGAACTCCCATGGATTTCTGTTTAGTCCTAATTTTACCATGTTTTGTAATTGCTCTGGCACTACTCCGCCAACACTTGGTCATATTCTATGCCGATGCCCTCTATTAAATACCAAAAAACATTCCATCTTTCCATTTGTATCATGAAATATAAATTATGTTAATTATATTTAAGTTATGTTCATGTTTATACTATATAACTAACTTTTGAATTCTTAATTAATATTAGTTGTAAACCGAATATTAGTTGTAATCCGTATTATAGATAACTATATTGAGCTGAAGGCCTCAGATGCTATTGCTCCTATTTTTTTTTCTTTACCTTATAATTTTAATTATAAGTTAAATATAAATAAAAAAAAATAAATTCACTAAAATATATAACAAATTATATATTTATTTTCTAAAATTCTTAATTTTATTTATATACTATTTATTTACTCAAATATTATTTATAATAAAAAACGTTACATCACTAAGTTTAATCAAAACAGAAATTTTTGATAATTATTTGGTTATAAGAATCCAAAACGAATTGAACAAAACATGATTTTTTTTTGGAAAATATATCAACTCTGTAGTGTCACAGCGTAGCTAAAACTGAGTGGTTCATATTGATGCGTATGGTTTGGTTTTTCTTAACATAATAATAATAATATAATACTATAATAATTATGATTTTTGTTCATGCGCCAACAGAGTGTGCGCAAGTAGAACTGGCAGGATCACTGGAACGCTCGCCGGCGGTAAATCTAGCAGGTTTACAGGAACAGTTTTCGCCGGTTAATCTGGCAAGAATTTTATATATATGTATATATATTTAATATATTTATATATGTGTGTATATATATAACATATTGTTACGTTTTTACCTTTTTAAAAACGTGTATGTATGAGTTCGTAGATTGCAGCTAAAATACATTTTGTGTTTGGTTTTAATTAAAAAAATTCTTTACTCAACACGGTTATGTGCACCACTGATGTAATCTTTTTACAAGCAATAAAAATTTTTATTCTTAATTAATCTGTCTGTTTACAACTTTGTAAACAACAACAATTACTCGATAGATCTTTCTTCCTAAAGATCTTCCAACCCGATCGTAGTAATAGCTTAGGTTCGATCACAACCCTTTTCAACAAGAGGTTATCCACACTTAACTCTCTTTACTGAGTTAGCTCCAACTAAACTGGTTTTTACTTCACTACTAGCCTCACGAGTTTACTCCTTATAAACTCTCTTCACACCAATAACACATTCGCTGAATTAACTTTAATTAAACTAATTATTGTTTGCATCGATGTGCTTTTTATATGGCTGAGTAAACAATACATCGAAAGCTCTCGAACCTCTCGATATAAACATCTACCTCTCGTATGTAAACATCTACCTCTTTTAGCTTTTAGTATTTGTTGTTGCTTGTTTATTGTCTGTTACTTGCTGTTAGTTTTTGTTGTTGTTGTTGCTATGTTATTTTTATTTACTTTATCTCTGCTAATAATGTTTGTTGTTATCGATTCTGGCTATTTATAAGCATCATATATAGTTGTTCTTGAAGCTTTTGTTTATTTGTTTTAGCGAAGTAATAAGCGCATAGGTTCCCAATCTTATTTTCGTAACACTGCCGCCCACTTAAGCCTGTTCATCCCGAATAAGCCCATTACTTCTTCTCCCGTAGCTTGCTGATCGTTCTATGTGCACTACTTTAATTTTAGTTCTTCGGCCGTTGTGTTTCTGTATTCGGTGAACTACATCGTTCAGTCTCTTGATTACCTTGTAGGTTCAGTCCCAGTTAGTCTGTAATTTTGAAGATAGTCCTTTCTTCAGCTGTGGATTATAAAGTAGTACTAATTGTCCTTCTTGGAAGCCATCAGTATTAGCCGCCCGATCGTATCTGGCTTTCATTCTATTGCTGGTTAGTTTTATTCGCGAGCGCACGAATTCATGAAGCTCGTTGAAATCTTGTTGTTCCTCGAGGTAAGTGGCTTCTTTTTCCGCGGTAGGTTTGGCTCCATACTCTAAGTCACCGGGTAATTTTAACTCAGTCCCAAAAAGAATCATGGCGGGTGATCTAGCGGTTGAATTTTGGACGGCCGATCGGTATGCTATTAAAAATTTCTGAAAGTGTTCGTCCCAATCCTTCTGCAGCTCGCTAACCACTTTTCGCAATATATTCCTCTAGAGTTCGGTTGAATCGTTCTACCATTCCGTCCGATTGTGGGTGTAGTGGCGTCGTTCTAGTCTTTTTTATGCCATATATCTTACAGACTCGAAATTTTTTCCCTGATCGGAATATAACTCTATCGGAACTCTATAGCGTCATACGCAGTTATTCACGAAAACATTTACAATCGTAGATGCCTCTTGATTGGGTATAGCATATACTTCCGGCCACTTGCTGAAATAGTCCATCACAACGAGAACATAACGATTTCCGGCATTGCTGACAGGAAAAGGGCCTGCTATGTCCATCGCTATCCGCTTGAATGGGGCTCCCGAGCTGTATTGTTGTAGATAACCTCGACTTCTTCTTACTGGCCCTTTAGCTTTCGGGCACTGTGTGTAGTTTGCTATCCAGTCGGCCACTGATTGTTGATATCCAACCCAATAAAAACGTTGTTTTAGCTTTTCCTAAGTCTTCGTTATCCCGAGATGTCCTCCACTAGGTCCGTTATGGAACTCATTCAAAACTTCATTCATCTTGGCGATATAAGCATTCATTAATCAACTTCAAACTCCGATAGTGCACAATACGCTTTTGTAAGGGGGCTTTTGCTGATATTTCATTGCGAGTGGGTCGTCTGTTCTCTTCTTTGCGGCTATAATCTTTGCCAATATTGGGTCACTCCTTTGCGCTCCTGACCAGTCTTCGTTTGCGACTATTTGCTTAAGCCGGATATCAAGTATGGATTCCTTCCGCTCAGCTTTCACACAATGTTTACATTCCAAATTACAAGGCCGACGTGAGAGCGCATCAGCATTTCCATGTTTTATGCCGCTTCGGTGTTCAATGCTAAAGTCATAAGAATAGAGATGCTCAATCCAACGTGCCAACTGTCCTTCAGGGTTCTTAAATTGCAGCAGCCATCTCGGAATGATCAGTCCTTAGCAGAAAATGTTGACCATATAAGTACTTATGGTAATGTTTTATCCATTCCAGCACTGCCAGTAGCTCACGTCGAGTCACACAATAATTCCGTTCAGGCTTTGACTGCGTGCGGCTATAGTAGCCTACGACTTTTTCCGTCTCGTCGGCCACCTGTGAAAGTACACCACCAATACAATATCCACTGGCATCACTGTCAAGGATAAATTTTTCAACAGGGACTGGATACGCCAAAACCGGTGCGGCACACAATAGGTCTTTTAGTCTGTAATTCCTTCTCTTGTGAATCACCCCAATGATACGCCTTAGATTTCTTAGTGAGCTCATATAAGCTCGCCGCCACGGTCGCGAAATTAGGCACGAAACGTCTAGAGTATGTGCAGAGTCTCAAAGAGCTGCGTAATTCAAGAAGGGGTGAGGCCAGTCCTTTACTGCTCGTATTTTATCTTCATCCGTTGAAATGCCATCGGCTGTAACTAGAACCCCTAAATATTTTACTAGTTTGTGGAACAATGCAAATTTCTTCATGCTTAGTTTTAGTCCAGCAATTGATATTCGTTGTATGACTTCTGCAAGGTTTTTGATGTGTCGTCGAGGTAAACCAGACAATTCTTCCAGTGTAGTCCTTTTAGTAAATACTCTATAAGTTGTGGCTTGCACATTGCAAAGCCCAAATGGCATAACTTTAAACTGCCACAAGCCACCATTCGTACTGAAAGCAGTTTTCTCCTTATCCTTGTCTGCGATCTCTACCTGCCAATAGCCGCTTTGTAGATCCAATGTAGAGAACCACTTTTTTCCAGTTGGCGAGTCGAGCGTATAGTCAATTCTTGGTAGCAGGTAGCTGTCCTTTTTAGTGACATCATTTATCTTCCTATAGTCTACGCAGAATCTTGTACTACCATCTTTTTTTAACTAAGACTACAGGTGAGCTCCACAGACTCGATGATGATTCAATTACACCGGTCTTCTCCATTTCATTGACCAGCTCCTAACCTTATTACTCTTCGCCAGAGGTATAGTTCTGGGTGCCTGTTTTATCGGTCTCGCCAGTATTAATTTCATGTTTGGCTATTGCTGTTTTACCTTGACTTTTATTTTTAGTGGCTAACACGCAGGCGTACTTCTTTAGCAACTTTTTGGCTTTATTGCTCTTCGAAGCTGCTAGACTTGCTAACCATTTCCCTACATTTTCGTCAAATACCTGTTGGTCCTTAGCTGATATATCGGCAGGTTCCGGCGAGCGTTTGCTGTTTATTACTGAAGCACAGTGGCCAACCTCGGAGTTTTCGCAAAGTAATTTTTCGTGGCCTGATAAGTTGAGCACCCTCACTGAGACTATTCTTGTTTTATTAGATTTGACAAGGGCCTTTGCTGACTACAAGTCCACCTTAATTGCTGCTGGTTCTACTACCCACAAGCGGTTGTCCTCACAATCTCCCTCTATACGCGCCCATATCAATGGCTTAGTCTGAGGCGGTCTGAGGTAGTTTTTGTTGTTTTACAGCAACTAATCTTCTGGTCTGCACTTAATGCTGGTTTTCCACGTCAAGAGGTATATCTACATTAGGCCAACTCATTATCTGTTGCCCCATATTCAAATTGATTCATGGACTATCGTAAAGTCAGCACCAATGATAACCTCGTCTGTAATATCGGCGACAATAAAAATATGGCTTACGGTAATATTCGCTAAAGTCACCTTCACCTCAATTTTTCCGTAGACGGTGACGGACTCTCCAGTAGCTGTTCGTAGCCTGATATTGTTGAGTACCTCACAATTTCCCTTCACTATATCGGTTCTGATTATAGACTGTATCGCACCGGGGTCTATAGTGAAGGTGTATTGTCTGCCATTAAGGTTGCAGTTACTTTTTTTGCATCACTGATATGGAGATTGTGGGAGCTAGCTCTTGCCCCTCAGTGCTAGCTCGATTTAGCTTAACGGGGATTCTTTTGTTGTTTGATGATAGTTGGCTCGTTTATTACTTCTCGGTGGTGAAACGTATCTGGACCCTTTGCGTAGTGCTTTACAGTTTCTCTGGAAGTGGCCACTCTTTCCAAAGTTAAAACATTTCAATTTTGATTTCTGTTCAGCTAGCAGCCGCTTAACCACCTCCTCTATTTTGTTGATCTCATCATCTTTCTCTGCCTCAACTTCTAGATTACGTATCCTGTGTATTTGTGGCTTTGATATCGAGCGAGCTGTCTCCTGAGCCAGTGCGAACGCCACAGTATCTGCAAAGGTCGCCTTTTGTGCTGCACATACAGCTAACTTAACATCAGGGTTTCGTAAGCCGTTGACGAAGGCTTCGGTCTTCAGAGCTACTAGTGGGTGATTTTCCCCTGGATAGGTTAGCTGCACCAACCTCTCGACTTCCATTACAAAGGCTTGAAGCGGCTCATTAACCTTCTGTGTTCGGCACCTTAACTCTGTGCTCGTCGCCAAATTTTCGCTGTAGCGCCACCATTACGTCATTGTAGTTGTTTCTGCAGCTGGCTGGCATGGTTTCTAAAATTTCTGCTGCAGCACCTTTTAACGCCAAAATTAATTCTAGAGCCTTCTCTTGATCGTCCCATCTCTTTCTTTTGGCAACTGTCTCGAATCGGAATTTGAATACAGATAGGTGTGAGCTACCATCAAAGCAAGGTGTTTTTATTCTGCTAGAAACTTCTGGCTGGCACTTTAGATTGTTGATTTTTTCTTCCATTACATTCAAATTTTTGTGAACAGTTTTCTCAAAATTTTCCATTCTTGTCTCCACACTATCTACCCTTTTGCTTACCGTCGCATTTATTCACGAAATTGCTCAGTTGTTTCTTCAAATTTGTGTTCAAGTTGTTTAGTAATTTTTCGTACCTCAGTAGAAGTTCCTTCAAGTTTTGTTTCAATTTTAGCCTGAAAATTCTGGTTTTCGGCTCTAGAAGTTTCGCATACATGCGCCAACAATTTTTCATTGTCAGCTTCAGAATATTCTTTTACCTGCGCCAACAGTTTTTCATTATCAGCTTTAGAAGATTCTTTACCTGCGTTAATAGTTTTTCGTTATCAGATCTAGAAGTTTCCCGTGCCTCAGCCAAAAGTATTTTGCTCTGTAGTTCAATTTTTTCCATCATAGCGGCAAGCAGTGCACTGATATCCGTATTACTTTTAGCTGAAAGGGCACTCACCTCAGGCTCTTCCTTATCATCAAATACGTGAGTATCAATGTTAATGCCCCGCCGTTGAGAATCCACAACCACTTTTGCAATTCGGTCTTGGTCCCAGTTGACGGCAAATCCAATATTCCAGCTCACGCCTAAGGCGATCCGCATTAAGTTCTCTGAACTTCATTATATTATTTTATTTTAAAGGATTACAACCCTTCTGACACCAATTGTTACGTTTTTACCCTTTTAAAAACATGTATGTATCAGTTCGTAGATTGTAATTAAAATTAATTTTGTGTTTGGTTTTAATTCAAAAAATCCTTTATTCAACACAGTTATGTGCACCACTGTTTGTAATCTTTTTACAGGCAATAACAATTTTTATTCTTAATTACTCTGTCTGTTTACAACTTTGTAAACAACAACAATTACTCGACAGATCTTTCTTCCTAAAGATTTTCCAAGCCGATCGTAGTTATAACTTAGGTTTGATCGCAACTTTTCAACCAGAGGTTATCCACACTTAACTCTCTTTACTGAGTTATCTCCAACTAAACCGGTTTTTACTTCACCACTAGCTTCACGAGTTTACTCCTTATAAACTCTCTTCACACCAATAACACATTCGCTGAGTGAACTTTACTTAAAATGATTATTATTCGCATCGGTGTGCTTTTTCTATGGCTGAGTTCCCAATCTTACTTTCGTAACAATATAATATAAAGGGTCCACCAAATAATTTTTTTTTTTTTTGCTATAAAAATAACTACTGAATATTTTCTCAAATTTCTTTTTTTATTTGAAAGTACAATCCTTCCGGTAAATAATGGAAAATAATTTCATTCTAATGGCTGCCTCGGCTGGCCATGCAGTAGCCTACACGATCGGTCCAATTTTTAAGTACATTATCAATTGTGTGCAGCTGTATTTCAACAATGGCTTCACGAATATTGTCCTTCAAAGCGTCAATTGTCTCTGGCTTGTTGGCGTAACTTTGACGGCAACCCACAAATAATAGTCTACCGGTGTCAAATCGCAGCTCCGAGGTGGCCAAACGTCATTAGCTCTGCGGCTGATAATGGATCTTCAAAAACAGGGCGCAAAACATCGAGTGTAGCTGCGGCTGTGTGGCACGTAGCTCCGTCCTGTTGAAACCAAATGTTACTAATATCCTCCTCTTCAATTGTTGTGAACAAAACTTCGTTCAACATGGCCCGATAACGATCGCCATTGACTGTAACGGCCACTCCTTGCTAATTTTATGAGAAAAATGGCCCAATTATGCCTCTGGACCAAAATCCGCACCAAACAGTGACTCGTCTGGGGTGTATCGGCTTTTAAATGTATGCGTGCGGGTTTTCTGTGCCCCAAATGCGACAATTTTGCTTGTTTACATAACCGCCAAGATCAAAATGAGCTTCATCTGAAAAGATGATTTTTTTTCTTTTTTCCATTCTGCAACATTACCATGATTTTCAAAGTAATGTCGCAATATTTCCAGCGCTGTTCAAGCGTATACACGACCATATTCGTTCAGCGGAAGGATAAAACTAATTATTTGTCAAATCAGCCATGAGCTAAGTGTTACCATTCACGAAATAAGCACTAGTTGAAAAAAAACGTTAGATGGCGGACCCTTTATAACTTTTTTTAAAATTAAGTTTGTTTCCAAAACATAAAAAACCAATTCATTAACAGAAGAGACATATAAAAAAATTAATAATTTATTGTACTTAAAATAAAAACTTTCAACGTATTTTCTTCCTTTTCTAGCCTCTGCCATTTTTCTTTGCCCCAGCATCTAAGGCGCGCACATCCTTTTAAAATCTTTACGTGTATTTGGGTCTGTGCTTTGGTCAGTGAAGTAAGATTAAATTCAGTTTTTTTGAAAGGAGAGTGGTTGGCTGATGAGGGTGGACGCTTCCCGTGGCCAACGAGTTGTGGAAGTTTCAGGTTCCGGTCAAAAACTATTTCCATAGGTGGGTGTTTGGTGGATTCGTGCTCAGCAGTGTTTATCGTGAATGCGATTTCAGATATAAAGTAGTACTATTTCTTATGGTTATCTCCCATATTCTGTGAGGTAGTTGCTTTTGTTACCCCGTTTGCTCTTTCCGGGTTGATCTCTCGCAGACGGAAATCCGAAACGGAAAATTGCCCATCCTCTTCAGGCTTTGAAAACAGCAGCGGAGGTAGCCGTTCGCAATGAAACCACTTCAATCCACTTAATAAATTTATCTATTAATATAAATAACCAACTGTGATCGGCTGATGACTGAGGTAACCACCGATAAAGTCCATACATACTATTTTCCAAGGTTCTCGCATATCATGGTGTTCATGAATCCCTTTACGTTTTTGCTCCACTTTGTATTGGCCACAGATAATACATGACAATACATATTTTTGTATATTGCGATGCATTCCTGGCCAATAGTAATTCTCTTTAGTCCTGCGTAAGGTTTTACGGACCCCCAAATGGCCTGCCGATTTTGCGTCGTATGTTTCCTGGAGGATACGGGTGGTCTGCGCAGGAGGTACACATAATTTTCATTTGGCGGATGTACACATAATTTCCATCCAACACCTGGTATTCGGGAAACGATCATTTGACTTCTGGATTTTATTGTACAGTTTTTCGAACCAACTATTCGTATGGCTTATGGTGGTGGCCAGGAATGTTTCTGGTTTATCGGAGATTTGGCTTCCGGATAGTGCATCAGCGACTATGTTCAACTTTCCTCGCCTATATTACGGTGAAATGGTAGCCCTTTAAGTAAGATCTCATTATTCGATTTCCCCATAATACTGCTAGACATCCCTGTTCTGAAGAAGAGTATTTACGTTTTAGTTCGAGGAATCGACTAGCGGGTATAACCTTTTCTTGTTCCCCATGGCGTTGAAATAGTTCCGCTCTTAAACCTTCCTTGCTAGTGTCGGTTTACAGGAAAAATGGCTTTTTTGAATTGAGTTGGCTTGATATTATGGCTCCGATTGTTTTGCTATTCAAACTCGTGAATGCTTCTTCCTGCTCGCCTTCCCAATGCCAAAGGCTTTTCTTCCTTCAGTAGGAGTGTCATCATGGCTGAGATTTTGGAGAAATCGTGGATAAACCGCCGATACCAAGAGGGTATTGCAATAATTCGTCTTAATTCCCGAATGTTTTTTGGAGACTCCACCCTATGGATTGCTTCGGTTTTGCTTGGAGCAGACAATGTGTTCAAGGTATCTTGGGCTAGTGCGACCAAATCACACTTTTTAAAGTTGATTTGCAGGTTGGCTAAACAGAGGAGATGGATAACTGTCTGGAGGGTATCCAAGTTCTTTGGTTGGTTGTATTTCATGCGTATGATATGCAAACCTATCGTAAATGGGCCATGTATCGTCTGGAACGCTACTTTGACAAAGTTGCAAGAGTAGATGCCAGAAGTTATGTGCTGCTCCGGTTTACCTCAACCACTATTGGGTAGACTTTTATACTCGATATACAGGTTTCATCCGCCAGTTGGATTGTGTAATGGTGGTTTCTGGGCTTGATTCGACGACCCGTAAGTAAAGTTTGAATTTTTTCACCAATATATGTTAGTGAGGACTCAATATTCAGTTTTCAGTCCTCCTTCACAACTGGCTGGCGGATGTTACATGGACAGTCTCTTGATAACATTCCCTCCTTAACACAGTGTGAGAAACAAAGTTTTCCAAGGTTTAGACAATTCCTTCTTAGGTGCCCATTTAGCTTGCATCGCCAACTATGTATTATTCGATCGTACGGCTGGTTGGAACCCAAATAATGATTTGATTGTGGCTTCCCGTTTAATTTCTTCTCGTCGGATGATCTCGCACTCGTCGGTGAGGGCCATCAACGGTATTCAAATCTTAGTCCATCAAAAATTCGGTCAGTACGGTCTAATTTTCTGCAGTTCGGGGTATTGTCGGATGATGGCCTGTAAGGACAAAATATAACATATTCCGCGTTTCCAATTGATTGTGTGCAAGATAGCGTTTCGGTAGGAAGAAGCTGGTGGCATTCTCCTTGAACTTATCAATCTGGCCACTCTTCGCCAGATACCACTGCACCGCTCTATTGAGCTGAATTTCGAGGAGGGCATAAAGTAAACAGCTGCGGTTGAAACCTTAGCAGTAGGTCAATTCCTCCGGCGTTCGATAAATTCCATCAAAATTATTTGTTGATGTTGGCCTTGATGCGGAACCTGAATTGAAACCCACTTTTCTAAGATAGGCGTTTTCTCCTCGTATATTACTTCCTCTTCAAGAGCGCGGAGGAGGTATTCGGATGTGGCACGCTGGCGTTTTAAACGAATTACCTCAATCAACTGACGTCTATTAATCGGTCCTTCTTCAGGAGATACACCCATCCTAACGAGTCTGTAGTGATGTTATGGTTTGTGTCTTATTGTTTGTTTAGCTCTAGGTGCGACATATTCGACAGGATGAATTCGGGAGATCTTGTCATCAACTACTTCAATTGTAGGATAAATTCTGGAGTTCTTACAATTAGTTAGTATAAAATTTTTTAGGGAGGAGACCTTATCATCAACTACTTATAATCCAAAATAGGATAAATTCGGGAGATCTTACGATTGGAGGTTAATGTAACATTTTTTAAGATGGTAAGAGAGTCGCGCTTGTTACCCGTCTTGTAGTTAAAGGTCGATTTGCAGTCAAACTAATTTTAAATTTTCCCCTCAAAACTACGATCATTTACGTTAAAAATAATATGAACACAATGAAAATTCTTTGTTACATACAAAAATGTTTACGAACGAAATGTTGAGTTATCATTGTATTCTATTTTTGTCTTGCCTCGTGTGTTTGTTAACAGGTTACTGTGTATGCCTGTTTATTTTAAATATTGGTGTTCTGTTTCGTGATTATTTTATCTTGCCTGTGTGTTGTTGTTATTGTGTTTGTTATTTATTTTAATAGATTGCTGTGTGTGTCTGTTTATGTTATATGTACCTTATTATAGAGTTCTATTGATAGTCTTTTTTTCTATGTACCTTGTAACGTCACGTTACATTGCTACCATATCTACAACTTTCAGTTCGGCATCACAAATCAACTTCAAATATATTTTATTAAATTTTAAATACGAAGCTTCAGGTTTTTATTACCTGCATATTAAGCGAATAAAAACCTTTCCTATTTATATAATACTGCGCTGTATCACCTCCAGTTTTCTTAATTTTTATATAAGTGCAGTCAATAGCACAAATAATCACCGGGAATTTTCGAATTTCTTTTAACTTGCTTGCCAACTTCGCCTCTTCTTCAGCTGATGAATGTCATCATCATTTATTTTATCTCTGGCAGGTTTTGCCAAGTCTAATGCAACTTTGGCACAATTCCACTTACAAAAAGTCATACTCGTCCTTGGATTCAGATGAATAAAAATAATTGATTTATATTCTATTTGATTTATATTCAATTATTTCAATTATTTATATTCAATTATATATATATATATATATATATATATATATATATATATATATATATATATATATATAAATATATATATATATAATTGAATATAAATCAATTATTTTTATTATTATATTCTATTTGATTTATATTCAATTATATATATATATATATATATATATATATATATATATTATATATATATATATATATATATATATATATTATATATATATATATATCATATATATATTATATATATATATATATAATATATATATATATACTATATATATATATATATATATATATATATAATATATATATATATATACTATATATATATATATATATATATATATATATATATATATATAATATATATATATAATTGAATATAAATCAAATAGAATATAAATCAATTATTTTTATTCATCTGAATCCAAGGACGAGTATGACTTTTTTATACAAAATTTTTCTTTAAGTTATTAAAGTATAAATTCCTACTCTTGTTGATAGTATTCTTTTACTTTCGTTTTACTCATATTTAGCCACAAGATATGTTATGATTTTTTTAAAGCCGATGAAATTATTCCCAATAACAATGAAAATATAATTCGATAGCAAACGAGAGTCATACGCCCATGTGCTGGAAAACGTGCGATTTCAAATCACTTGTGATTTCAAAATCGCCAATTTTAGTTTTTCATGTGTTGAAAATCGTGCGTTTCATTTATTTTGAAAGTTATGTTCGAAAAATGAAAACATATGTTTTAAGTGTCAAAAGAAATAAAAACAAACAAATTATTAAATAAAATTAATAAAAATGCCAGCAGCGTCATTGTTAAGTTTAATTTTTTTTAAAACAATATGAAAGACAACAACGTATTAGAAAGCGTTTTCTTAGAGATCATTCAAATCCAATGAATATTCCTGAACCATTGTAAGTAACTCAATAAATTTAAATAAAACTTTAATTACTTTTAGTACAGCTTCATAGAGTATTATAAATTGAACAAAAGAGCATTCATGATGGTTTTTGAAGAAACCTCTCCGCATTTAGAAAAAAGTTCTATACCCCATATATTGCAATTAGCCAGTGTTTGTAGATTTTTAGTAGTTGGTTCATTGCAAGGAGTAATTGCCAACGATTTAAATATTACAATGGATAGAACAACTTTTTGCAGTGTACTTGGTTGTCAACGTAGTTGAAGAAATAAAATACAGTCATTAATGATAAATATTATTAATTATTTTTATTAAATTTGAGAGAATAAAACTGATGTAAATAATCAAATTAAATACAATTTTACACTTTTAAATGTCTGGTAACACGAACTTTCGAAGATAAATAAAAAACATATGTGAAAGACGAAATCGCTAGTTTTAAGGCAAATTCAAAAACAAAAAGCAATGAAAAAGAACACACTTTTTATTTTACATTTTCTATTAAAATTAATTGTAAAATATTACTTTTTTATTTTGTATTAATAAAAAACATATTAGATTTTATTCATGTATGCTTTTATATTAAATTATATGTAAGTTTTTAAGAAAATATGCAATTTCACTTATAGATCACACGCGTAAAAGTTTGTGATTTGAAAACGCCTAATTTCTGGCGATTGTGAACTCTAGGACACCTCTTTTGTGATTTCATATCGAGATCGCCCATTTCATGCGATTTGCGATTTCCAGCACATGGGCAATAATTTAAGTATCGAAAATTATTATTTTTGTACGATAGACTATTCGATATCGAAAGCGGCGATTACACCCCAGATATGACTTTCATTTCCAATATATGTAGTTATAATTCAGTCATATTTTTACGTATAGTGTCCTTACAAATTAATAATTTTTAATAATTTCTACCCCATTTGATATGTGGTAAAAAATTGTCTGCAGTCACATAATGAACTTTCATATCAATTGTCAGATCTAGAACTACACGCGTACTTTGGCTTCCTTCAGGCTTCCAATTTCTTTTCCTATATATCAGACATAACTGTTAGCAGAAGTGCAAATATTTACCTGATTTTGAAGTTATGTACAGCAGTAATATGCATATTCCTCTTAATACCACCAGCTTCTTATCGACTGTTACGTCTTGAAACGGATTGTAAAGTCGGGGCAATATGTCAGCCCATTTATGTAACAATTCACGTATGTATGCAAACTTGTAAAAATTCATCAATCCGTATCCTTTTTTTCAAAACTTGTACTCTCTAAATTTCGCATATTACGTTGTTTATGATAACAGAAATTCAAGCTTTTTACTCAGAGTTATTTTTGACCCAAAGACCTTAAGTGTAAACAAATTTATCGCTGATTTTTTTACATATATATTTTTCAAAAACTACAATTTTTCTTTTCAGATTTGAAATAAAATAAAAGTCAAAGCATATCAAAAACATAAACCAATCATTGTCAGAAAAACAACTATTTTTTTGCAGAAATGTGTCAAAGTTGACCCGAAAACCTTATGAAGGTTAAATTACATTACATCGCCATTATTACAGTACATCTTGCCTTTGTAGCTCGAGTTAATAAATTAACTTTAAGAAAAGTGACCTTTAAATATTTTTTCTTATTACATTCTACGTGTAAAACAAAAGCAACATTATTATGAATAGGACAGTGCCAGAGTAAATACCAATTATTTTTGATAAATTATGCTTTTTAATATGTAGAGGGTTTATTATATGTTATTTTAAAAAATCAAAAAATTTAAAAATATTTTATTTTGTGAAAAAAATAAATTCATAAAGAAGTGTACAGAAAAATAGAGATATGGCAGCTTCAAACATAAGCTTAACTTTAACGGCTATATTCACAAAAAAATTTAATTTTGAGTTTCATATACAAATTAGTAAAATACATTTTAGGAAATTCTTATTCAAAGTCAGTATTTTAACTAAAGTACACTTTAAGGTTTTTTCATATTCGAAACTGGCAAACTATATTCATTTTATTTCTCATTTACATTTCGTTATTTCTCTAAAATATTATGATTAAAATACTAAAGAAAACTATTTTGATCCAAAATCGTTAAAAAAGATTATTTTCATTATTTATTTTATTACAAAAGGGACTTTAAAAAACATGCTTCCTGAAAAAATTTCCGAATGTTGATTTGGCATACTGTAAATTATAAAACGGATAAAATTTAACATTTTGTCATAATTGAGAAAAATTTTGTATTTATAAAGCACCAAAATGTATGCATGTATCTTTTTGATATCGTTATCGGAGAAAATATAATGGCATTACTTTCTAGCCTGCGTCACTAAGCAACCACTCTCTAAATGCGTAATTTTCTCTGTCTTTCCACTATATCTGATTTTAGTCGTTGTAAAACAACTGCATTAAACTTAAATTTAAACTTGCGAATTAATTCTTTTCTTATTTTTGAATAATATTTCGCTAGTTCACTTTCAATTTTTAATTTTAAAGTAGGTTCCATCTTAATTGTTTTGACTTTTTTACTTCTTCTTCAACAGGTCTAAAGTCAAAACGAGAGCATTATTATCATAAACATTTTCATTATACTGAGCACTCTTGCAGGACACTGCTACCTATGGGATTTATTGTGCCTTTCCTATAGCTGGCATGACAGAAACTCCGTTAAGAGGTTTAATTCTGTCCTACTAAACTTATGAACCTCAGAAGGAAGCAGACAGATCACTGATCTAGAGTGGCGAAGTTCCCTTTGTGCGTACCAATGTTCCAAACATCTGACATTTTCCCAATCCTTGACTAGATTGAGGATAGTAGTCTGTGATGCTGCACATTAAGGTTTCGGGACAATATATGTATGGTGTCACGGAACTTTTTCTAGACAATCCGTTCGTTGTCTCATTACTATCTATTCATCTACAGTATCCAGAAAAACGAGAGCAAGTTTGAACAAACCCTGTTTACCATGTTTTGCAAGGACTTGAAACTCTACAGCATCACCTTGAAACTAAGTGTACAGTTTTGCGATATTGTTGTTCATTTTTATCTGGTATGGAGAAATGACCGCTTTCCTCTTTTTATTGTTTTTAGCTTTTTTTCTATGATCCTTTGTTTTTTTCCTTTCAAAAATATAATATCATATTTTGAAATTGTTCTGACCAATTATTTGATCAATAAAGCATGTCCATTATTTTAAAAATTTTGGTTAAACTTTAGATTTTATGTTTTTTTTTTTTGTTTTCACAATAATGTTATATTGTCATATTGATTTCAAATAGGAATTTTACGCTAAAGTTCGTTTGTGAATAATACTTTAGTAAATTTTTCTGAAAGTATGTATAAAATATTATTTATTTCTAAATACAGCCGTTTAAGGTAGGATGATCTTCCGTTTAACGCTCACTTTTAGCTTAACGTATACTAATAATAATGAAAAACAAGTTATCTGCCCGATAACAATCTACCTTTAGTTAACGGCAAGTTGTAATAACGTCCTTATTTTGAACAATTTAAATTTGAGAAATTCTATAATCTATTTAAAATAATTTCTAACTGGCAACCTGAAATTTACTTAAAGGTTAAAGTTAAAATTGTTAAGCCTTAATCCAGGTAAAATAATTATAATTGCATACTTTAATCAAAATTAATAAAATTCACAAGGTATATATATTCCAGAAAAAACCGTATAAAATCGACACGATGTACATAGTAATCTTTCAGCACCCTTTATAAAATATTTCGATAGAATGATTTAAAAAAAAGAACTATTATAAGAATTATAAAAGCCAAATTAGATTTGTATGTGTATTTTTATTTCATTTCATTTTTTCAAATTTCTAAGCAGCATAAATACAATATTGTCGTAGTTCAGAAATTGAACACTCTTACAACGAAAATAATTATTACGAAAATTAATTAATACAAGGTATGTACATAAGCCGATTTTTACAGCAAATTAAAAATCAATTAAACTTCATAAACAAAACTAAGGTGATAAAAACAAAATATCTCTAAAATTACTGTTAATAAAAAAACTTTCTTTGAAATTTCAAACAATCGTGCTATATCCAATGAAATTGGGTAAAAACGGAACCAGCATTTCTTCTAGGTAGTTTTATTAGAAATAAAACAGCATCAGATTTTCTTCTAGTCCGTATTGTATCAAAGCCGTGTATATTGTAAAACTAATCTATACTAATTTTTTGCACCAATCATGTCATTTTGTTTTGTTTACATTACAAAAATTTTTTTTTAATTTAATGCACTTAAGTATTTATTTATCTAAATAAGAATATAATTAAAAATTATATTTAATACTCTAACAACAATTCGTTCTCGAAAAAAAAAGAAAATTGCATCGGCTTTGCATCGGTCGAAAAAGTTAATGATGAAATTTACGTTCAAATTATTAAAAAATGCATACTTTAAAGCATGACAATTCTAAATACCATACATTCAAAAGTTCTTTAAAAAAAAATCAATTAAAAGTTAGGTAAATATTGGTGAGAATTGTCTTTTTTATTAGCTGCACAAGAACACAATAAATATTGTCGAACTTTTTACATTTATATTGGTGCATGTTTGCATATAAATCTTTCACACGATTTTCGCACCAGGGTTGCATTTGATTGGTATAAAGAAGCACTATATTGTTGTGGGCACAGCATAAGCCAACAAATTGTAAATTCATACGATTGGCATATAAAATAGATCAATTATTGGAGCAATCGTGTCGCCCTACCTTGAAAGTATAAACAATTTTTCTTATTCTTAAATTAATTTTTTTTTTTAATTTTTCTACTACGAATATAGCGAACCATGTTTATAGCGAGCGAAATTGTTGTAAAAGTATGTAGGAAGTTTATATATGGTTTGGAGTTGAACATGAGCTACTGTGGCTGGTATTGAAACACATTTAGATAGTTTCATATATTTGAACTTGTTCAAAGATAATTCGATGAAATCAATGTACAAAATAGGTCTTTTTGGAAGCTGGTGCTTTCAACAAGGCAATATTCCAAACCATATTACGTTCCCATATAGTTTCATTTCCCTTCCCAGTTCTAGTCTCTTGACATTAATATTGTTAATTATTTTTGGGTTAATCTTGATCAAAATATCAGAAAACATGCCATTTAGTCACAAAAACACCTTCTCGGTGCCCTACAGTCAAGTGTGGCGCAGATATTTCTTTGTACACCTAAAATTTATTGGAATCGATGCATAGACGTCTGTAAATTGTCATTTCAGCAAAAAGTGGCTCCCTTCTACTGTGAGTTCATTTTGATACTTTTTGAGTCTTTGCTGTTTTTGCATATTAAGTAGATAATTTATCTGAAATAATTGCTATATTTTTTTAACTTTGAAGTTAATTAATTAAAATAATTAATATGTTTGCCAATCAGATTTACTTTTTATTATATTTCAATAATATTTTTTAAATACAGCCTGGCCTGATAATTTTAATGAATTTTCAGATTTTAATGTTTGACTATCAAATGTATGAAACACTTACCATTTTCGAAATTTAAGCAAGTTTTCTCAAAAGATGTTTTATTAGAATTACATTTACCAAAAGGACTATTTCTACTTTCCAGTTGACTAATTATTTTGTCATCTAATTTGGTCTTCATTTTATCGGAAAGTTCAAAAAGCTTTTTTTTACCATTATCTAAAAAAGATGATATATTCATAATTTAATATACAATACTTACGTATTATTTAATTAAAAATACATATCTTAGAAAATAAAATATTGTTATTAAAAATTAAATGAAGCTGCTGAAAAGTTAAAATTAAAGATGGAAAATAATATTTATACATACATATGTATGTACAATCTTTATCTATTTGATTTTGATAGGTATGTATAATGTAAAGTTTTATATATTTTTTCTTTCAAATGGAATCTTGAGAATGAAATTATATACCGCATTCAGTTTAATCCTAATATTCTTCCATTGAATACGAATTTTTAGAAGATTGTGAGAACGAATGGAAAGATTTATGAATAAAATCTAAAATAGTACTCAAATGTACTGATGTTTTCAGGATTGTACTAATTTTTGCCTTATAATTTTTTTCAGCGCATAAAACTTCATATAATTATTTTAGTAATTTTGAAACACTAGAGCTTTTATGTCACAAAATAGCGAACTGAACAGATTAAGAATATATGTTTATAACACTCTGTGATACACAGCTAAACATATGTTTCTTTAAACTGTGCAACCAAGCTCTTTTAACTAATGTTTACTGATTTTAAAATTTCGTCCGGTTTTACTTGTGGAAGAACCAAGTAAGTATTCTAGATTTATCATAAATGTGTTCTTTAAGAATTCTGTGCAAATATTATTAAATTAAAATATATAACAAGTTTTTGGGCAGAATTTTCTAACGTCAACTTTTAATATAAAAAATGTTGGGTTAAAAAAAGTAAATGAATACAGCTTACTGACGAAAGGAAAATAATATCTTAAAGAAATTAATTCCAGCAATCTAAAGACTATCGGCCATTTGCAAAAAAAAAATCTAAAAGTAGACTTGTAATACACGTTAGTTATCCCATACCTTAAGTTTAAAGGCCAAACTATAATATACTTTTGCATATTTATATATTGTTTTAATTCCCATAACATTCCATGAAGGAACATAGGGACTTCTCCCAGTCAATGAGCTGCATCCGATTCTATTTTTAGACTCATTGAAGGTGACCTACAGTTTAATACCGGCTCCAAGTGTCAAATGCATTTAGAGAAGTTTTCAACAGTAGTTATACTTATAACCAGTTACTAGTTAATGTTATGAGGTGATACCGCTGTTGAAAAACGTTTTCTTTATTCAGATGGTCTGGCCTGGTATTGAACCGAGGACCTTCTGGTTGGTACCTACCATACCACAGCGGCACACTTAAGCTACTGTCGTGAACTTAAGGAAAAGTCCGTCAAATACTTAATCAACTTTTTGGTGGCTCTAATGTACTTTTTAAATAGTTCTGTTAGTGACAACATGATAATTGCTATCTGAGGGTTGAATTGAACGGGTAATTAATTAGTATTAATCGTATCTGGATGAATTTATTAATATATGAAAACTTGAATAATTACTAAATTGATTTTTACTAAATTTTAAGCTGTCAATACCATGATTTCTTTGTGTCAGCTATACAAAAAAAAAAAAAAAAAAAAAAAAAAACGAATGCCACACATACGAGTAGTCTAACCAAAAACGACTTATTTAATATAAAATCATAATTTTTCAATAAATCTGTGTCAGTTTTCATTACCTTTTATGTTTTATTTAATGCTATAAATATTTACTGAAATTTTATTCAAATTCTAAAAAATTAAAACAATTTTGTTAGTGGAATAATAAACATCCGAATAACGAGCTTTGTGCATTTGTTTTGAATTTATGTACATCACTAAAGGAAATATATTTTTTTATTTAATAATATTTTTATTTAATATGTGAAAAATGTTATGCAACATATTAAAAAAAGACATGTAACCAATGTAGTCATCTAGCACTTTTGCTAAATTTATCGCTTTTATGCCTTAAAATGTGCTACATAGTTTTACATTTGTAAACAAAAGCCATATATTTACTCCAACAACAAAACAAATAATATTTAGTAGTCTGATCTCAAAATTTCGTACGAAATAAGTCAGTCTCATGTTATTTCGTAGTTGAAAAATATGTTGCTAGATATTTGTTACAGTTAGAAATTAATGTTGATATATACATTTTACATGTTTTTCGTAAAAAACGGAGTATTACTTTCTTAACATTATTTCACAATTACTACATACGAAATATTTTTCTATGTAATTTTACAGAATTTCATACGAAATTTTATACACAATACCAAGCTAAATTTTTTTGTTTGTTTCCTTAAGTTTTACATTCCTTTAAACACTAAAGTCTTATTATAATCAAATGTTAAATGCTGATAGGGTGACGTTGATTGCCTGATATATTTAATATATATATATATATATATATATATATATATATATATATATATATATATATATATATTCGGGTATATTTGTAGGAAACAAATCGCCCAAGTGACCAGGAAAATCGTATTTTATGGCCCAAAATAAGAAAATTTGCGCAAGGGACTATACGTTAAAATCAATTCTGATGTTCCTTATTTTTTAAAGGTAAAATTTTTAAAGTGCCCCAATCGACTTTAAATGTATGACCGACCACCGCTAACTTTGGATTATATATAATATATAATATATAATATATAATATATATATAATATATAATATATAATATATAATATATAATATATAATATATAATATATAATATATAATATATAATATATAATATATAATATATAATATATAATATATAATATATAATATATAATATATAATATATAATATATAATATATAATATATAATATATAATATATAATATATAATATATAATATATAATATATAATATATAATATATAATATATAATATATAATATATAATATATAATATATAATATATAATATATAATATATAATATATAATATATAATATATAATATATAATATATAATATATAATATATAATATATAATATATAATATATAATATATAATATATAATATATAATATATAATATATAATATATAATATATAATATATAATATATAATATATAATATATAATATATAATATATAATATATAATATATAATATATAATATATAATATATAATATATAATATATAATATATAATATATAATATATAATATATAATATATAATATATAATATATAATATATAATATATAATATATAATATATAATATATAATATATAATATATAATATATAATATATAATATATAATATATAATATATAATATATAATATATAATATATAATATATAATATATAATATATAATATATAATATATAATATATAATATATAATATATAATATATAATATATAATATATAATATATAATATATAATATATAATATATAATATATAATATATAATATATAATATATAATATATAATATATAATATATAATATATAATATATAATATATAATATATAATATATAATATATAATATATAATATATAATATATAATATATAATATATAATATATAATATATAATATATAATATATAATATATAATATATAATATATAATATATAATATATAATATATAATATATAATATATAATATATAATATATAATATATAATATATAATATATAATATATAATATATAATATATAATATATAATATATAATATATAATATATAATATATAATATATAATATATAATATATAATATATAATATATAATATATAATATATAATATATAATATATAATATATAATATATAATATATAATATATAATATATAATATATAATATATAATATATAATATATAATATATAATATATAATATATAATATATAATATATAATATATAATATATAATATATAATATATAATATATAATATATAATATATAATATATAATATATAATATATAATATATAATATATAATATATAATATATAATATATAATATATAATATATAATATATAATATATAATATATAATATATAATATATAATATATAATATATAATATATAATATATAATATATAATATATAATATATAATATATAATATATAATATATAATATATAATATATAATATATAATATATAATATATAATATATAATATATAATATATAATATATAATATATAATATATAATATATAATATATAATATATAATATATAATATATAATATATAATATATAATATATAATATATAATATATAATATATAATATATAATATATAATATATAATATATAATATATAATATATAATATATAATATATAATATATAATATATAATATATAATATATAATATATAATATATAATATATAATATATAATATATAATATATAATATATAATATATAATATATAATATATAATATATAATATATAATATATAATATATAATATATAATATATAATATATAATATATAATATATAATATATAATATATAATATATAATATATAATATATAATATATAATATATAATATATAATATATAATATATAATATATAATATATAATATATAATATATAATATATAATATATAATATATAATATATAATATATAATATATAATATATAATATATAATATATAATATATAATATATAATATATAATATATAATATATAATATATAATATATAATATATAATATATAATATATAATATATAATATATAATATATAATATATAATATATAATATATAATATATAATATATAATATATAATATATAATATATAATATATAATATATAATATATAATATATAATATATAATATATAATATATAATATATAATATATAATATATAATATATAATATATATATAATATATAATATATAATATATAATATATAATATATAATATATAATATATAATATATAATGTATAATATATAATATATAATATATAATATATAATATATTATATATTAAGCAAGAGGGTATCAGACATTCAGGAACCAACTAATGGCTGTGCTTGACTTCATGTGCCAACGCATTCCAATCCTGCGAATATTGCTTCTCGCGGTTCAACTGTAAAAGAAATCGCTTCACCCATCTGGTTTACTGGACCAGCATATCTTACTCTCGACCCTGCAAGATGGCCTCTCAACAGAATAGAAAACATCTCACTAGAGAATCAATAAGAAATTGGCACAGAAAAACGTAAAATTGTACTGTGGTTTAGTGCAAAATCTAATTACTTACTGAAATCGATGGAAAACTATAGTTCTTTTTTAAAAATTATTCGTATTGTAGCCTGGATGCTACGTTTTGCACAAAAATCGAAAACTAATATTTTAAATTATGACACTTTACAACCCTAAGAATTAGAAAATGAAAGAAACAATTTTTAAGTCGAGCCCTTATGAAAACAGATCCACAAGTTATACTAAAGTGTCTTCATCCATTTCTTGATACTTCAAATGGCTTTAGTTTGCTCAAAGTTGGTGGTCGTTTGGAATTCGCAGCTATTACTGAAGGTCAAAAGCATATTATTATCTTGCCTAGTAAAAATCACTTCGTGAATTGTTAAGTGCGCCACTAGCACATCAGTAACTACCATGCTGGACCTAAGGCGTTAATTTCGCTCATACGCCAAAGATTTTGGATCATAAACGCAAAGAATTTATGTCGTAAATTATGTTGTAAATTCCTGCCCACAATACATTCGCTACCGCCCTAAGCTGCTGCAACAAATGATGTGAAATTTACCTGTTGAATGTATCAATTTTTCAAGATCATTTGTTAGGTGTGCTATTGATTTTTGTAGTCCGGTAAACACCTATATACGAATCAGAGAAAAAGTTCCGTATAAAACGTATATTGCTGTTTTCGTTTGCCTTGCAACCAAGGCTGTCCACACTGAAGTCGTATCAGACTTATCAACTGATGCCTTAACTGCCGCTCTAAAGATGTTAATTGGGCGAAGAGGACTACCAATAGATATATTTTGCTATAATGCTACCAATTTTGTTAGCGCAAATTCCAAGTTGTCTCAACTAAAATCGTTCCTTTTTGATACAAAAAATGCAAATTTTATATCAAATTATTGTTTAAATCAATTTATTAATTTTCGCTTTATACCCCATAGGGCACCACATTTAGGCGGATTGTGGGAAGCGTCCGTAAAATTAGCCAAGGGTCATTTAACTAAGACTCTCGTTAACGCGAGGCTCACGTACGAGGAGCTGTCAAGTACAATGGTTTATATAGAGGCCATTTTAAATTCAAGACCAATTTCGCCTATATCCTCCGATCCGAGTAACTTTAAAGCCCTTACACCAGGCCGTCACCTTTATAGCGCTCCCCCAGAACGTGATTTTCCTTCAAAAGAAATCAATGATTTTCAGTATTGGGCCCTAATAAGCGCAATAAAGCAAATTTTTTGGAAGAAATAGTCCCACAATTATATAAATGAGCTCCAGAAACGCAACAAATGGACTAGCTCCAACTCAAATGTAACTCTGGTTCTTAGTTATTGTCAAAGAAGATAATCTACCACCAAAGCGATGGCTTATGGGTAAAATCATAATATTGTACGAGGTAGAGATAAACGTGTCAAAGTTGTCGACATTAAGACTGCAAACGGAATAATACATCGCCATATCGATAGACAGGCGTTACTACCTTCTTCTTGAAAGTATCCTTTTAATGGGACCAGCATGTTACGTCACCGTAGAACTTCTAAATATTTACGTTGCTTATACATTTTAATATAATTTTTCATTTTTAATGTTATTGTAATTTTTATAATTTTTAGCCATTGTAACCACTATACTTTGAAATTAATCTATGTAGCTTCTGCTTCTTACTTGAATTTAACTAGTTTGTAGTGTTTTTGTTGTCAAAATGAATTCAATATACCTTGTACTTACAAATAAATACATATGAATATTGTAACAAGTGAAATTGGTGCATTGGAGGATATAAGAAAAATTACAACAACAATATTACATTGTTCCATTTACATATTTTTGTATACATAGCTTATAATAACTATTTTTAGAATAGATAATTGTTACTTTAAACTTGACGGCATCAGCTTTATGTTTGTCGCATATCACCACCAAATTTCAGAACATAAAGATTATTATTGCCCTATAAATATTCAGTGGAATATATATAGCGTCCGCATTCTAACGTTTTTTTTTTCAACTAGTGCTTATTTCATGTCTGATTTAACAGATAATTTGTTTTATCCTTCCGCTGAACGAATATGGTTGTGTATACGCTTCGCTAAGTGGGCCTGCGATCGACTTACAGAAGATGCCGATTTTGAAACTCATTTTGATCTTGGCGGGTATGTAAACAAGTAAAATTATCGCATTTGGGGCACAGAAAACCCGCACGCATACATTGTAAAGCCGATACACCCAAGACGAGTCACTGTTTGGTGCGGATTTTGGTCCAGAGGCAAAATGAGCAAGGAGTGGCCGTTACAGTCAATGGCGATCGTTATCGGCCCATGTTGAACGAATTATTTGGCGGACCCTTTAGAACAATTTAAAAACTTATATAAGCACCAGTGAGGAAAACGCTCCCCACCGTACACTGTTGCTCCTACTAATTTCTTTATAAGCATGTATTGTTTCCATATAAGCACCTATTGCTCCTTACATCTTTTGATCGTGTATAATAAAGTTTGAATTATATTTTTCTAAATCATGTGGATTAATTCTAGCCCTCTACAGTACCTGTTTCTGTAGACTCAACTGGTGTAACTAGTTTATTCATGTTTAAGGGTTTACATTTTTAAAGTGATCCTGATGGACTATTTTTTTATTATTTGTCATGAATATATTGGTTTCTAGATATCCAAAGATTTTCATTAATAAATTTTTTTTATAAATTTCATTTCTATTTTAAAAATCATGATCGTGCTTTGTGGCAGTGTTTGCTCCAGTCAACTGCATCGTTTAATTTGGTGAATATCTTGCTTTTTTAGGGTGTAGTTTTTAATTAAGTTTTAAGATAATTTAAGAATTCATTTGTATATAACATTTATATTTATATGCAAGCCCGAAACAGCATTTATTTTATTTTCTTTTTGACGTTTCTTTAATATTAATTTAGGTTTTCCAATACATTCGTGTTTTAATATTAATCGATAACTTAACAAACTTCTCCTCAACACGAATATATTGTTTACAAATTATATATTTCAATTTTGTTTAAAACCGATTAAATTTATAAAGTGTAAATGTTTAGTTTTTGACATATTTTTTCTTAATATGTCAGCTATAATATCGTTATTATTAACAATAATTTTATCGCTTGATATATTTCTAACGAAATGATATTTTATTTTAATATGTTTACTTGAAGAATGATGTGTATGGTGTTTTGCCATCTACTGAGCACTTAAATTATCGCTGTTGATTATCGTAGGGTCTTTGAAATCCATCATTTCCAATTTCAGATGTAAGGGATTTTAAATAAACGGCTTCTTTAGCTGCTGTTGCCAATGCCACATACTCAGCTTCAGTACTGCTCAATGCCACACACTTTTGTTTCTTAGACTCCCACGTAAAAACACAGCCAGCTAATATCGGTCAAGCACATTGCTTCCCCAATTAGAGTCAACTAAACCTTCAATGGGCTTTCCAGTTTTATGATAATGTAGTTTAAGTTTAATTGTACTCGATAAGTATTTTAACAAATGCTTCAGGCCAGCGTAATGCTCTTTATGTGGATCTTTGTTACATTGCGCAAGTTTACAGACTGAGTGCATAATATCAGGTCTGGTAGAAAGAGCTATATACATTAATTTCACTATTAAGCTGTGGTATTCTGTTGGCTCAACTCTAACGCAGTTTTGTTTGTTGCACATGACCCGAAATCCTACATGTAGAGGTGTTGAAGATGGTCTGTATTGTTCAAACCCATGACGTAATAAATTCTGTATATATTGTTTTTGGTATAAGTCACCTTTGCGCTCTATATGCATTCCCAAGAAGTATTGTAGTGCGCCTTTATCGATACATTCAAAATTTGCAGATATTTTCCCCTTAATTTGTCCATTAATTTGCTGGCAATGATGACATCATCAACATAGATTCCTATTAATTCGATGCTTTCAGTACTTTTGCTTTTATACAAACAAGGTTCGTTCATACCCGGAGTAAAGCCAATTTATTTCAACACCATATCTAATTTTATATTCTACTCCCTACCAGCCTGCTTTAACCCGTAGATAGTTTTGTTCAATTTCAAAACATAATGTGGTTTAGTGATATTCTCAAAGTATTCGGGATGTTTCATATATATATCGTTACGTAATCTGCATTTAAATATGCAGTGCACACATCCATTTGATGTAAGTACATATTTTGTTCTACGGCAAGTACCAATATAAGACGTATGGTGAAATATTTTAAAACGGGAGAAAATGTATCAGAATAATTAATGCCATATCTTTGCGAACAGTCTTTTGCGACAAGCTTGGCCTTAAACATTTCTACTTCACCGTTCTTATTTGTTTTAATGCTGAAAACCCATTTGCAGCCAATATCTTTTTGGTCCTGTGATAAACAAGTAAGCGTCCATGTGTTTTTTCTTATAAGTGCTTCATATTCTTTCTCCATGGTTTCAAGCCATTTTGTAGAATGATTACTACTGAGAGCTTCTTCAATACTACTCTGTACTATTATGTCATTTTTATTTATTTGTAAAGTATTAACAGAATTGAAAATTTTTCTAGGCCTATCTCGTTTTCCTTTTCGAAGAAGTTTTGGTCTTTCAGGTGCAATATTTGAGCTATAATTTTTCTCATCGCGATCAGTCTTCAACTTTTCACAGTTGCTACTTTCTGATTCGCTACCCGCTAAAATATTTGTGTCACCATCACTTATATCGATATCTTCATCACAATCATTCACTGAATTAGTCTTTTTAAATCATTATATTTTCCGGTTAGATCGCATTCATGCTCATTTATTTTGATATTTTCATTGGCTGTGATATTGGAATCATCTTTTTGGATATTCATTTTAGCCATATCAGCTGTAAATAAATCGGACTCATATATATCTTCTTTTTGATTTTTATCACAATAATTTTCTAGAAAAACTACACCTCTTGCCATTATAATATTTCTTTGTGATTTATCATATAGCCTGTAGGCTTTTGCTTCATCCGAGTAACCAACAAACACAATATGTTTTCCTTTTACCTCAAATTTCATTTTTGCCTTTTTATTCAGTGCATTGCAGTACAACCAAATTTACGGAAATATTTAACACTTGGCCTTCTACCGGTCCACAACTCATACGGTGTAACTTTTAAATTTAATTTTGTTGGAAATCATTTTCGAATATAGGCAGCCGTATTTATGGTTTCTGCCCATAGAAACATTGAAGCTTTACTTTCATGTAGTATACATCTTGCCATCTCGGTTAATGTTCTATTTGCCCGCTCAGCCACACCATTCTGCTGAGGGATATAACTTACAGTAGTCTGTCGCTTAATGCCATGTTCATCTAAAAATTGTTGGAACTCTTTATTGACATATTCCAATCCGTTGTTGCTTTTCAAGGTTTTAATTTTGCAACCAGTCTGCTTTTCACTCATCTCTTTTTATTTTATAGAAACATTTAATGCATCAGACTTTCGTTTTATAAAATAAACTGTGATGTACCTTGAAAAATTATCAATAAATGTAATGAAATAGACTGAGCCACCTAATGAACTTACTCGTATTGGGCCACAAATGTCCGTATGTATAACTTCCAACGAATTGTTTGTTCGTATATTTGCATAAAGAACAAACTTTACATATATTATTTTCTTTAAAATTAGCATTCAATCCGTCAACTAAATTATATTGTTGTAAAATTTGTAGAACTTTATAATTTAAATGGCCGAAGCGGGAATGCCAGACTTCACTTTAGCTGTTTTATCTTCTTTTAATGTCATCAGTTTTTTTCTATTTGCAAAATTTACTAAAAATATTCCGTCTTTTAAATTCGCTTCAAATACAAGGTGACAATTTTTCATAACTACTGCTTTATTACCAGAAAAATTAACTGCTAGACTGTTATTTAACATTTTACAGACAGATAAAATATTTGTGTACAGTTGTGGTATATAAGAACATTATTGAGAGTGATGTTTGTATACTCTGTTTATAACATAACGTCAACAATGCTCTATGCTCTGCTATCCTTTGATTGTGATGACTCTTAATAAATTTTCCGTGTGTTTTTACTGCAAATGCATTGCCTATTTTCTCTTGTCTTTTAAGTCTCCTATGTTCTTTTTCAAGAATTTTTACCTATAGATTGCCAACTTTGGTAGTACTTCCTGTGCCTCGATGGCTACCACAAAATTATCCATATCATCCGGCAGGCTGCATTAATTGTATTGTTTTTCGTAAGTAGATATTTGTAATCTGTAATCATAAATACAAACATCAATATATAATCCAGTTTGGGGATAATTTCCACCTAAAAATTATTTCATTCTCTGACAGCATATCCTTCAAAATATTAATACCTTTTGAATTATCTGTGGAATTGCCCCAATCCTTGTGTTTACAGTTCAGTCACCAGCCTGTATATAATAATTTTTTGTATTTTGTAGATTCATAGATTTGGACACTTTCAGAATTTCTGTTCTCAAGCTAGAATTATTGTTTCCTGAGTGATAGTAAGCTGAAATGGTGTGAAATGATTTTTCAGAAGCTAATGGAATTCTTAACATGCATGTCTCGAGATATTCTATATAAAATTTGAATTTTAAATTGCTTCTAACTAATATCACTCTTCCGCCTCCTTGTTTAGCTAGAATTCGATTCTTCCTAGTAAATTTATATTTTTTGAAATATAATTTATACCTGTTGTTTAAGTTTGCCTTGTTGAGCAGTACAATATCAGGGTTATTTGTGTTAAAAAAATCTTGTAGATCTTATCTGCTAGTTTCTATTAGTTTGAAATATTTTCAGCTTATTGAAAATGTTTTGTTGTGTCTGATTGTTACACTCCTATCGTGGAAGAATTATATCAATTCTGGAGCATATGTGAACAGATTAGCTCGTACGAGCCTTATCTGGCTAAGAATTATCTACAGCGTAAATACAAAAATGAGCAGATAACAACAAGGTAATAAATAAGATAACAAATTTTGTTTAGTTGTGGAATAGATGTGAATGGAAGTGGACGTGTGTCGCTTTGCTTTTAAAAATTGTTTGTTTGTGTTGTTGTTTGCCTTTTTAGTATTTATCTTCAACGCACACAGCAAAAATTCATTAACACTATTGCACGAAAAATTTATCTTTTTGGTCACCCTTATTCTAGAGGTTTGTAGACGGTGATATAAGTCGTACGACATGTCAAATTTTTGTGTAGAAGAGAGCGGATAGTAACGTGTAAACTTAATACGTAATGAGAGCGGACGACACTGAGAGAAAATACGAATTAAAATTTGGCAGTCATACGGCTTTCTTTTTTTTAAATTTTTCTAAAAACCATTACACTTCATTATATCAGGGGTGTATTTTTATGTAAACAAATAAAATAAACAAGGAAAAAAACAAATTTTTTCGCTCGCACTATTGATCTCTTAAAACAGCTGTTTTCATTTTACTTTGTTATGGTTTTTACGTATCGTGTAAACGTAAAATTCAGTCGTAAGATTTTTACTCTCATGTTTAAAATACGGATGGAATTTTCTAATATTTGCTTTCTGATTTTACGTACGTAAAGTATTATCGTATAAACTAGCCTTAATTTGAAGTCTACACGTAAGACAATTCTCAGCGATTGAATTTGACGTTTGCGAACAGAAAAATATTAAATATTATATTACGTGTAGACCCTATGCTATAACTTAAGCATATTTTTGATACACACAGAAAAAAATGAGTTAAAATAGGGTTGATTTAACATTTTTTATAATGATTTTGCTTCATTATCGTTTCATGTAAAAACAATTATAAATCATGTTGAATTAATATAGTAGTTCTAGTTAAATTAAATTGATAATCTTGTTGAAATTATATGAAATCCTATTAAAGCAACATTTTGAAAAGTTAAAATAACATGAGTTTCATGTTGAATCAATACAAAAAAAAAAAAAAAAAAATTGGTGTTTACTTAACTATGAAATCGCTTAAAACGAATGTAATGATCATGATTAAAATAACATGTAGACCAGTTGAAATAAGATAAAATTTCGCATTAATTTGAAAGGATTTCTACATTTCTACCTTTATTCAACTACTCCTAAACTTGTTATAAGTGGACCATATACGTCCATATGTATGTCAGTATCATAAATTTTAGGTTATATGGATATTTACATATATGTATGTATATACAGACGCGGACTTTATTTTTGGCACAGTAAGTATTTTTATATAAAACAATAAAATTCTACAAAAAGGCAAATACTATTAGATTTTATTTCTTAATATATTGTTTACAAACTTGTACTTTCTTATATAGATACAGAAAAATAAAAATTAATTCCACATATTTCATGAAAAAAAAAATAAATTAGGCTTACAATTCAAAATTTATGGGACAATATTATTGGCACACCTTTAAAAAGTTAATTTTTATACGACAAAAAATATAATTTAAATATTTAGTGGCGTATCCTCCTTGCTTAATAACTTCATCCAATCTCCTAGGCATTGAATGCACCAATTTTTTAGTTATATCTAAGCCGATATTTTTCCATTCTTGGGAGAGAATCTCTTTAAGCTGGTTTTTATTAGAAATGTTGTGCTTTCGTATACGTTTTTCCAATTCCTCCTAAAGATGCTCAATCGGATTAAGATCCGGAGATTGTGGCGGGTGGGGCACGTCTTGACAAACCCAGATTTTCCACAGATTTCTTAACGTTTACTTTTAAAATATTGAGGTATACTTTTTTATTCATAATCTGATCGATAAAGACCAGCTCTCCAACTCCCGATGAAGCCATGCATCCCCAAACCATTACTCTTCCACCGCCATGTTTGACTGAACACAATGTGTTATTTTTATCATAGGCTGTGTTTGGTTTCCGCCAAACTGGTACTTTCCCATCTGATTGAAAGATATTAAATTTACTTTCATCAGAAAATAATATATTGTTCCAGAAGTCTTCTCCCTTGTTTCTAAATTCCTGAGCATAACTTAACCTTTTCTTTTTGTTGTTTTTACTTATAAGAGGTTTTCTTCTAGCTACTCTAGATTTATACCCAGCACGATGCAGTGTCCTGCGTATAATTTTTGGGTGAATTTCATTTCCAAACTCTTCTTTTTCTTCAGCAGCAAGTCGAGTAGAAGTTAACCTTGGGTTCTTCTTGATTTTTCCTACAATTTGCACCTCTTCTCTCACACTAAGAACTCGAGGCCGACCAATATGTTTTTTGCTAGACAAATTCGTTGAACCAGCAAAACGTTTTATTATATTTCGTATAGTAAATCGGCTTCGACCCATAATTCCACCTATTTCTACATACGATTTTTGCTAACTATGCAGATATAAAATAATTTTTAGTTCGGCTACGGTTGTTTCTTTCCTTTTTGGACACATTTTTTATTACCTACCACAATTTCACACTTTATGACTTGCACAATGTACTTCAAATTTTTAATATATCATTTAAAAATACAATGGTACTTTTCAGCTGTCTACAACTGATGATAAAGTGATGCCATATCGAAATAGTTGTAAAACTATAGCCACATTTTTTGTTTTGTGCCAATAATTTTGTCTATTAAAATATGAGCTAAAAACTTTACACAATCGTTTTCATAAAAAGTGGAATTAATTTTTATTTTTCTGTATCTATATAGGAAAGTACAAGTTTGTAAACAATATACTAAAAAATAAAGTTTAATACTATTTGCCTTTTTGTAGAATTTTATTGTTTTATTTAAAAATACTTACTGTGCCAAAAATAAAGTCCGCGTCTATATATTCATTCAATATATGATATATATTCAATATATGAATATATATATATGATATATATTCAATATATGAATATATATATATATATATATATATATATATATATATATATATATATTCAATATATGAATATTTACAAATGTTCCATATATACTTAGACCTAATGTATCGGGTAAGAATTTTCTGGCCCATATATGTATTACTTTTTTAGCTAAGATGTTGTTCCTTTTAAAAGCAAATGGCTTTTTTAGTTTTTATTTATTTATCCATACGACTAAAACAAACATTCACATATGTAAAACTATAACACATAGATAACTATAAACTATAAAACTAATTTTATATAAAATTTATATAAAATTGTTTTTAACAAAACTTTTGAAAAGAAAATCAAATATATATATGTACATATATACATATACCAAAAATTGAAGGCATTCTTTGATGAAATAATATAAATCAAAAATTTATTATTTTTGTTATATGTAAACAATTAATACTAAATAATTTTATTTTTAGTGCGAAAAAAGTTAAAGTTAATATGTATAATTTTATGTTAACACGAACAACACTATTGAATATTAAAACAACATATATAACTATTAATTTAATATGCAAGAGAATTAACATTATTTTTGCAGAAATTTTTTTAAAAAAAATTGACTTTTTTCATGTTGATTTTACGATGGGTTTTTTTCTGTGTATACTGAATTTTTCGTTTTACTGAGCCTTAATTTCTTTTATTGAAATAATATCTATGCATTTCATAGTTTTAAGTAAACAACATAAGATATTGTTACGTATTAACTTTTTTTTAAACATTTAAATTCTTTTAAATTGCGTTAAATAAAATAAATAATACTTACCACTTATACACAAATTACTCAAGACTTTTAGTACACCTTAGTACTGCTTTACCTTATGTCCTTACAACTTTACACAATGACTTTCAAACTGTAACTGATGCATAAAACGCCGCCTTTTATATACAATTGATCCGAATGTTCTTGTTGTTACCACAACATTCGATTAATTTCTGTTAAATCAAATGTAACAACCAAAATCGGTAAAGTAGCACCGTTCAATACGCCAGTAGTAACACTCTTAATAACACAAATTAAGTATGGCATTACCAAGGCGGCCTTGACACAAACCAATGCCAAGACTACTTCTGTAGTAATATTGTGTATCGTTCTTTAGGCTTTCTGGCTGGCATCCAACCCAATAATAACGCTGTCTTAATTTTTCTACTATTTTTGCCACGCTTAGATGTCCTCCTGGTTGGACTGATTTAAAATTTCATTAATTTTTGTGGTAAGAACCACTATTAGATTGGAAGTTGTTTTGCCGCCTGCACTTTCCCGGGCAATTAGGATGACGGAGTGATGGAATCAGTAGAAAACAATTACCTTCAAACTTATTCGAATATAGTCTCCAATTTATTTATATATACTTTTTTGGTTCAGTCCATTCTTTAAAATTCTTTTGACTTTGATTTTTAAAATTCAATATATTTTCTTTTCTGTATTTAAATGCTTTTTTTTTTCTTTGATGATCTGCAATTCACATCCCTTATCAACTTTCTAAATGTCAAATTATTGTAATTTATTTTTTTATTGTTTATATATTGGGGCTTTAGTCCCTGTTGTTCTGATATGTTTCTTTTTTGTTTTATTACATTTCCTTACTTTGTTGGCACATGGATTCTCCCGTTAAAGTGTTTTCTCTTGGCAGAATATATTACTGTTATGTTTTATTTATATCAGGTTGGCCATTTAAAAGTTATAATTTAAAAATGCAATGAAACAAAAACGGTTGAAGTTTTGCCAAATTAATTTTTGATTGTGAAGTACAATTGTTCCGCGGCTGGCCTCACAGTAGCACATTCGATCGGACCAAATTTAGAGAACTTTTTCGAGTGTATGGGGTCGTATCTCGGCAATGGCATCGCTAATGTTGGCCTTCAAATCTATCTCTGGTTTGTTGGCATAACACTTGTCTTTAACGGTGCCCCAATTAAATGGCCAACATTTGATGGCGCAATAAATCTATTGTGGCAAGGTGTCTCCATTGACAGTAATTGTTACGCCGTACTCATTTTCAAAGAAATATGGGCCAATGAGCTTCCGCTCCTCAAGCTGTACCAAACACTCACTAGTAATGGGTGTATTGGCTTCTGTAAGACCACGTTTGGATTTTCTGAGCTCCATAAATGGCAATTTTCCTTATTAACGTACTCACCAAGATGATAATGAGATTCATCCGAAAAGATGTTTTTTTTTCGGCAAAATTGACATCATCGTGCAATTTTTCGTTGGCCCATCTAACAAAGCGAAAATGAAGCGGATGGTCATGCGGCTTCAACTCTTGAACCAATTTAACTTTGTAAGGCATCATACTTTTTCGCAAAATTCGACGTAAACTGGTACGTAGAATGTTCAGTTCTTGGAAACATTGATGAGTTAATATTGATGGATGTTAATTTCGGGATTAGGAATAAATTGCGGAAGTAGTAGCAAAGTTGGATTTTATAGTAAACTGACACCTTTTCTGTCAGATTGGATTGCCTGCTTTAAGGTTACCGAGATCACCTTTAACACGTATACTTCATAAGATTCATTCGCTTATAGTGCTGTGGAAAATTTGATTTTTTTATCAATTTAGTGAATATTCTAAATTAAATAATTAATTAAGTAAAGCGGAAACTACTAATTTTTAGGAATTTTGAGTTGAAATAACTTCTTCAATACCCTTTATTTAATATGAAATCGTCAAGTCTGATTTACTGGTTTTTTTTCCAAACCAAAAAGAAAATAGAATATTGTGTAATTTTATGGAACACCTTGTCTATTTTACGAAGGGAAAATCAATTAAAATCCTGCTACTTTGTCTGCTGCTAATTTTGATATTTGCCATTTTTTTGCTTATTCCTAGTTTTTATTTAACAACAACAACCTTCAACATCTTACTTTTATCATTTCATTGTAACTTATATTCATAAGGGAAAATAGCCAGTGTAATCCAATATAGCGACCATCTAAGAGACGGGTTTCCCAAATTGTTTAAAATTTGTAAACCAAATTGTAAATAGACAATTTCTCTGGGCTAGTATAATGTTAGCTGAGAATGTACGGTATTTAGCCCAACCGTTATTGTAACGGTTTTATTAACGGTGTCAGTGAAGGAGATCAAAATCAAATTATGAATGGAATTTAAATTAACACTTACCTTATATGGAATTAAGTTTATAGACTAACCTGCAAATCTACCAATCTACATAAATAATTAATTGAAATCAGAATTGATTAAGGTTAAGTATAACATTTAATATAATGAAAGAATACACAACGATATAGTAATCTATTTTTACTACAGAAATTTATAAGCCACCGAATTCTGGAGAGGGCCTTCTGCATATTTTCTCATGGTGAGTCGTTAAAATTCTTAAATTATTGAATTCTTGCATTATAACATTTATGGGAAGATAAAATAGTGCAACCAAACGTAAAATTACAACATGTTCCTAAAATATATTTTTCATTAAAAAAAAAATGTAGTTTGTGATACTCTGATGTTCTTCTCTATCTATTCCAAGTTAATTTCCAATTTATTTATAAAGACATCGAACATGTTGTAATTGAACAGCTGATCCCAAAAGATCATTGAACTTTAAACGAATTTTGTTATGATCTTTTCGTTTTTTTAAAAATTTCACTATGGGCAATAAACTAATAAATAATATTTATCTAAATTTTGTTTTTTTATATTATTTAGTTTAAACTTTATATTTAGTAGTTGATTTTTAATAAGCTAATGTTTTTAGTTGAATTTTGTCTAAAAATAACAGAAAAATTTAACAAAACTAGTTTTTAAAAGAATATATATATACATCTAAGTATATTATATTATACATCTAAACATTTACAGCTTTTATACAAAAAGACGAATGGCAAAATTGAGAGTAGTCGAATAAAAATTCCTTCTTATTAATTTAATATAAAATCATATTTTTTAATAAATCTGTTTAAGTTTTCATTACCTTTATATATTTTATTTATTGCTTTACATATTTATTGCAAAAATTATTTAAATCGTAAAAAATTAAGACAATTAATTTTATTGGTGGAATAATAAATACCCAAATAACTAGGTTTGTGTAGCGCTAAAGGCAAAATGTTTTCATTGTGCTTAAATCAAAAAAATTTATTAGAAAAAAATTAATTTTAAAAGAAGATGTTCCGAAAATTGGTCCGATTATGATAAAGTGGGTGTATAAGGCCTGGAACAGAATAAATATTTTGTAGTAGTAGCTAAAGCAAATGACGTAATGAGTAGTGTAGCAAGAAAAAATGCGAACAGAATAATGATATCTTTTTTATGGTTGCCAAATAACCTCTTCAAATGCTTCGAGAATTATCCAAGAATAATATATGAATTTTTAAAAAAATTTTTTTTAAATTTTTATTAATGAAAATATTTGTTTTGCGTTTTGTTTTAAATGGATAGAAAAAAAAAGTTTGCTTCCAATATAATTCATTTTAATAAAAAATTTTTGTTTGCTAGTTTTCCATTTTATCGCACTACAAAGTTAAAGTTTTCGAATTTTGCACGTATTCTGTTCAGAATTCTTGAAATACCCGTTTTTAACTTTTGACAGCTTGTAGCACTACTCGTTACGTTGCACTACAGCTACTATTGTGTTCCATACTTAAATTTATATACATACAGTGCGGTGCAAAACCAAGCGCCTATAAAAACTTTAGTATTTCACACATTTACACACATATTTATATGTATGTATCTTTACATTGTTCAGTCCTTTAAATAAACATTAACTAAAGGTATGATATTAATATACTGGAGTGGGAGAAAGACAATTCCAAAGAATCTGCATGCACTTATTTTTACACTTTACGCCTAAATAGAGTAGAACGTATATTTTTTAACACTGTTCTTAGAACTCCTTCTTTGAATAATATTAACCAAAAACGTAAGAGAAATCTGATCCCGTTCATATTATATTCGTTGTTATAGGTTGAACATGTTCCTCGAAGTCAAATTAAATTTTTCCAGGCGTTTTTTACTATTGCCCAAAAATTCTCCATTGAAATGGAATTAGGGCTTTACGGTGATCACAAATTTACCTTACATTTCTGTTACAACAGTCATTATTTGACGTTTTTGGTGGTCTGGTTTGGATTACCATCTAACTAAAAGATGACTTTTTCTTTTGGGTAAGGGTTTATATCTCCACATAATGTTCCTTGACACCGAAACATTCTATTTTTATTTTTGTATTAAATATTCATAACATATATGTTACTTTACAGCACTCTTTAATTAGGTAGCTTCCTACTTTAAAATTCTTTAAGTTAACGTAGGTTTAACAAAGCTAATAATCGTTTTTGAATACAACATTAAGGGATTTTGCTTAACAAATGTTTAACAAGCTTTGTTAAGTTTTTTTTCATATGGCCGATATTCTATACATTTAGTACCTTAAGTAATTATATGCATTCTGCTTAGATTTTTTACAATTTATTTATCTCAATAAATGTTTATTTTTAAGATTTAATTAATGTGTAGAATATTAATTAAAATAAATCGTATAGATTTTATAAAATGGTTTTCAGATCTAGATGTTTCTTTTACCTGGGCCAAAAGCTTTTGATTTTCACCTCTAGAAGTTTCCTGTGCCTCAGCAACTACATTAATTTTTTCGTTTTGTACCTGCTTTTTTTCATCATATCAGCCAGCAGCGGATTAACGTCTATAATGCTTGTTCTTGGAAGGACACACATCTCGGGATCTTCTTCATCATCAAAGTCATAACTCAATGTTAACGCCTGTTGATGAAATTCCTCTAACAAACGCTTTTGTAGTTCGGTCTTATTATCAGCTGTTGAGGGCTCTAATTTGCTTAATTCGCGTTTGAGCCTGTCCACTTTTAATTCTTGGAATTTAATTTTTCTCCGTTTTTTATTTATTTAACTTTTAATTATTTTATTTTTTTATCATTTTATATTTTAATTATTTTATTTTTATTTTATGTACGCAATCCCACTTTTGACACTGTGCACTGTAACTTCCACTGATACACAAATTACTCAAAATTTTTATTTACGTCTAAACGTGACTTTACATTATGTCTTTACAACTTTCAACAATGACTATCAAACTATAACTGAACTAACTAATACATAAGGCGCGCCCTTTATATACAATTGATATTATATACTTCCGAATGTTCTTGTTCTTATCACAACATTCAATTCATTTCCGTAATACGCAAGTGGTAACACTCTTAATAACAAATATTTAGTATGACATTACCAAGGTGGCCTTGAAACAAATCAATGCCACAATAATGTTTATAGCTAAGACTACTACTGCACTAATTTAGTGTATCTTTTTGTAGACATTGTTTATTTTCGTAACAATATTTTATTAAAACTTAAAAATGGATAATACATTAAAATTATTAAGTTTAAGTCAATTTCAGTTATATAGTTATAAAATGAATGAAAAATGGGAACATACAGAGTATCACTAATATGATATGCAGTAGAGTATCTACTCTATCAATCGAACAACGATTAATCGAAGAATTTTTTGGTTATTATTTGATCGAATAATGAAAATAGTCAATTTCTAGTAACAAATAACTCGAAGAATGTGTGTCAATTAATCGAGCAACTTTTGTATGCAAAATTTGGGGTGCAAAATAGCCAAAGTTTATGATTTATCACTTCTTTTTGATTTTATTACACATTTTTCAAACATAACTTTGCTTACTTTCATATCAGCCGTTACTGGTTTGTAAGACATTATAGTTAAAGTTTTTAAAATGAGCCTAAATTCCGAAATGTATACCAATAGCGATAACTTTTTCAAATATTTTCAAAAATCGAAACAAAAGAGTTTGCAATTAAATCATGCAATCGATTGTTTAATATTAAAACTGACCATAATGTATCAGACGATGATCTTTAAGAAGAAAAAGATGTAGATCTAGACGAAAACAATTTTCTATACGAGCTCAACAAAAAAATAAAATTTTAAAAAGTCTAATACAAAAAGTATCAGTATAATAGACGATATCATGTATTTAGACAAGGCAAAGAGAGATCAGAAAATCTTTTCAATGCAATTTTATCGCTATCACCAACAGGCCACAGCAACATTTGTTATTCATATTTTTTTAACCGTATGCCGAGCATCTTGCAGATTGGCGAAAATCTCTGAGTGAGATTTTGCGAACTGTCTCGATTTTAATGCCAGCAAGACCCAATATTGTTTTTTAACACTCAGACGTGGTGGTGTGTTGTCATCTGTATCCATGTGAAATTTATATATTTAGGAATCAGATGATGGCGTTCGTTGAAACAATCACATATTTCATGTGTCGAAAGAAGCATTCAAGCATTACGACAGTGCAAGAAATACTTCACTCCATGTGATCTCTTTCATATTTGCAGGACCTATAACCGACCCAAAATGGTATATAATTCTCATGTAACGGCCAGTGCTTCAAAGTTTATTTTGGAGCTACTCTACCGCGTACATTAGAGGGCGAAGGTACTTTTTAACAACGGTAAAGTAGTCAACTCTATCGATTCGTTAGAGCATCATCGCAGTGTGGTGGGTATCTCATTGTTCTATCGGTACTATACCGGAATGAAGAAATAAAGAAATTAATTCCTAATAATCACATATTTTCAATAGTACTAGTTTTTCTCGTAGAGCGTATCCCTTTGTAGTTGATTGTCCAATGAGTCGCACAACGCATTATAAAGAGAATTTTTTTTGTCGCGCCGTTCGTCTGTGGAACGATTTTCCCTCGACAGCTTATCCTGCCCCTTACGACATAACTAAATTCATTTCAAACGTCCATACTGGATTCTATCCTCCTTCCCATAAACTATTTTCGTTACCAACACAATGCGCAACATGAGTAGGGGCCATCCCTTGCTTGCTGGACTCAAAAGAAATGTTTGTTTATTTCATTAGATTATTATTATTTTTTTTTAATAATTTTTTAATTGTTCGTGTTATTCGAACAGTTTGAAAACCTTACTCGATTAATTGAGCAAATTTAGAGGTTTAAAATCAATTAAATCCTTAATCGAACAAAAGTAAAAGTCGAATAATTGGATACTCTAGTATGCAGCTAATATTTTTTTATATTTCATTTAAATAAAAGCCTATAAATTAATTCAAACAAAAAATTTTATTCCAGTTTTGTAGAGTTAAAGGCAGTTAATAATAATAATAATAATAATAATAATAATAATAATAATAATAATAATAATAATAATAATAATAATAATAATAATAATAATAATAATAATAATAATAATAATAATAATAATAATAATAATAATAATAATAATAATAATAATAATAATAATAATAATAATAATAATAATAATAATAATAATAATAATAATAATAATAATAATAATAATAATAATAATAATAATAATAATAATAATAATAATAATAATAATAATAATAATAATAATAATAATAATAATAATAATAATAATAATAATAATAATAATAATAATAATAATAATAATAATAATAATAATAATAATAATAATAATAATAATAATAATAATAATAATAATAATAATAATAATAATAATAATAATAATAATAATAATAATAATAATAATAATAATAATAATAATAATAATAATAATAATAATAATAATAATAATAATAATAATAATAATAATAATAATAATAATAATAATAATAATAATAATAATAATAATAATAATAATAATAATAATAATAATAATAATAATAATAATAATAATAATAATAATAATAATAATAATAATAATAATAATAATAATAATAATAATAATAATAATAATAATAATAATAATAATAATAATAATAATAATAATAATAATAATAATAATAATAATAATAATAATAATAATAATAATAATAATAATAATAATAATAATAATAATAATAATAATAATAATAATAATAATAATAATAATAATAATAATAATAATAATAATAATAATAATAATAATAATAATAATAATAATAATAATAATAATAATAATAATAATAATAATAATAATAATAATAATAATAATAATAATAATAATAATAATAATAATAATAATAATAATAATAATAATAATAATAATAATAATAATAATAATAATAATAATAATAATAATAATAATAATAATAATAATAATAATAATAATAATAATAATAATAATAATAATAATAATAATAATAATAATAATAATAATAATAATAATAATAATAATAATAATAATAATAATAATAATAATAATAATAATAATAATAATAATAATAATAATAATAATAATAATAATAATAATAATAATAATAATAATAATAATAATAATAATAATAATAATAATAATAATAATAATAATAATAATAATAATAATAATAATAATAATAATAATAATAATAATAATAATAATAATAATAATAATAATAATAATAATAATAATAATAATAATAATAATAATAATAATAATAATAATAATAATAATAATAATAATAATAATAATAATAATAATAATAATAATAATAATAATAATAATAATAATAATAATAATAATAATAATAATAATAATAATAATAATAATAATAATAATAATAATAATAATAATAATAATAATAATAATAATAATAATAATAATAATAATAATAATAATAATAATAATAATAATAATAATAATAATAATAATAATAATAATAATAATAATAATAATAATAATAATAATAATAATAATAATAATAATAATAATAATAATAATAATAATAATAATAATAATAATAATAATAATAATAATAATAATAATAATAATAATAATAATAATAATAATAATAATAATAATAATAATAATAATAATAATAATAATAATAATAATAATAATAATAATAATAATAATAATAATAATAATAATAATAATAATAATAATAATAATAATAATAATAATAATAATAATAATAATAATAATAATAATAATAATAATAATAATAATAATAATAATAATAATAATAATAATAATAATAATAATAATAATAATAATAATAATAATAATAATAATAATAATAATAATAATAATAATAATAATAATAATAATAATAATAATAATAATAATAATAATAATAATAATAATAATAATAATAATAATAATAATAATAATAATAATAATAATAATAATAATAATAATAATAATAATAATAATAATAATAATAATAATAATAATAATAATAATAATAATAATAATAATAATAATAATAATAATAATAATAATAATAATAATAATAATAATAATAATAATAATAATAATAATAATAATAATAATAATAATAATAATAATAATAATAATAATAATAATAATAATAATAATAATAATAATAATAATAATAATAATAATAATAATAATAATAATAATAATAATAATAATAATAATAATAATAATAATAATAATAATAATAATAATAATAATAATAATAATAATAATAATAATAATAATAATAATAATAATAATAATAATAATAATAATAATAATAATAATAATAATAATAATAATAATAATAATAATAATAATAATAATAATAATAATAATAATAATAATAATAATAATAATAATAATAATAATAATAATAATAATAATAATAATAATAATAATAATAATAATAATAATAATAATAATAATAATAATAATAATAATAATAATAATAATAATAATAATAATAATAATAATAATAATAATAATAATAATAATAATAATAATAATAATAATAATAATAATAATAATAATAATAATAATAATAATAATAATAATAATAATAATAATAATAATAATAATAATAATAATAATAATAATAATAATAATAATAATAATAATAATAATAATAATAATAATAATAATAATAATAATAATAATAATAATAATAATAATAATAATAATAATAATAATAATAATAATAATAATAATAATAATAATAATAATAATAATAATAATAATAATAATAATAATAATAATAATAATAATAATAATAATAATAATAATAATAATAATAATAATAATAATAATAATAATAATAATAATAATAATAATAATAATAATAATAATAATAATAATAATAATAATAATAATAATAATAATAATAATAATAATAATAATAATAATAATAATAATAATAATAATAATAATAATAATAATAATAATAATAATAATAATAATAATAATAATAATAATAATAATAATAATAATAATAATAATAATAATAATAATAATAATAATAATAATAATAATAATAATAATAATAATAATAATAATAATAATAATAATAATAATAATAATAATAATAATAATAATAATAATAATAATAATAATAATAATAATAATAATAATAATAATAATAATAATAATAATAATAATAATAATAATAATAATAATAATAATAATAATAATAATAATAATAATAATAATAATAATAATAATAATAATAATAATAATAATAATAATAATAATAATAATAATAATAATAATAATAATAATAATAATAATAATAATAATAATAATAATAATAATAATAATAATAATAATAATAATAATAATAATAATAATAATAATAATAATAATAATAATAATAATAATAATAATAATAATAATAATAATAATAATAATAATAATAATAATAATAATAATAATAATAATAATAATAATAATAATAATAATAATAATAATAATAATAATAATAATAATAATAATAATAATAATAATAATAATAATAATAATAATAATAATAATAATAATAATAATAATAATAATAATAATAATAATAATAATAATAATAATAATAATAATAATAATAATAATAATAATAATAATAATAATAATAATAATAATAATAATAATAATAATAATAATAATAATAATAATAATAATAATAATAATAATAATAATAATAATAATAATAATAATAATAATAATAATAATAATAATAATAATAATAATAATAATAATAATAATAATAATAATAATAATAATAATAATAATAATAATAATAATAATAATAATAATAATAATAATAATAATAATAATAATAATAATAATAATAATAATAATAATAATAATAATAATAATAATAATAATAATAATAATAATAATAATAATAATAATAATAATAATAATAATAATAATAATAATAATAATAATAATAATAATAATAATAATAATAATAATAATAATAATAATAATAATAATAATAATAATAATAATAATAATAATAATAATAATAATAATAATAATAATAATAATAATAATAATAATAATAATAATAATAATAATAATAATAATAATAATAATAATAATAATAATAATAATAATGTATATATATATATATACATATATTAATATATATTAATATATATCATATTTTTTAAATAAATCTACTTAAATTTTCATTACCTTTTTATATTTTATTTAATGCTATACATATTTATTGCAAAAATTATTTAAATGGTAAAAAATTAAGACAACTAATATTATTGGTGGAATAATAAATTTGAAAAAAGGGAGACAAAAAAAATAAATATATAAAACGGAGTAAATTGAAATGCCATGAATTAAAAGACAGGCTCAAAGGAATTAAATAAATTAGAGCTGTTAACAACCGGTAATGAAACCGACTTACAGAAACGTGTAAGAGGTGCGTGAAACTTTTAGAGCTGGGAATCAAAAGATTTTGGCTGAGGTGCGTGAAACTGCTAGAGCTGATAACAAATAGCTTTTGGCACAGATAAAGGAAACCTCTAGAGGCGAAAACCAGAATTTTCTGAGAAAAATTGAGGAAACTTCTACTGAGGTATGAAAAAATCTATACAACTTCAATAGAAATTTGAAGAATCAAGTGAGCAATTATGTGAAATATATGCGACAGTAAGCAAAAGGGTAGATGGTGTGGAACAAGAATGAAAAATTTCGGGAAGACTATTGACGAAAAATGAAATGTAATGGAGGAGTCTCCACTGATAAAAGTCGGAACCAGTGCGTATCCTAACAGAAGCTTCTACCAGATTAAAAATCTCTTGCTTTGACGGTAGTACGCCTTTGGCGGTGTTCAAATTTTAGTTCGATACTAATGCCAGCAGAAACGGATGAGACGATGAAGAGAAGACTCTAGAACTAATTTTGGCGTCTAAAGTAGCTGCAGCAAAAATTTTAAAAACCATGCCAGCCAGCTGTAGAAGCAACTACAGCGATTTAATGGTGGCGCTACAGCGTAAATTTGGCGACGTGCACAAACTCGATTTGTACCCCATGGAATTAATGTGCCGAACGCAAAAGATTAATGAGTCGCTTCAAGCCTTTGCAATGGAAGTCGAGAGGTTGATTCAGTTTGGGATTATAATAAACTTTAACTGCAAACCCTATAAAAGTTTAATGTCTTCAAAATTCAATGTTTTCCTAATTTGCTTAAATTTGTTATTTGTTTACTAAAAATGTTTAAAATATCTAACGGTTAATACTTTATTGTAATTGTAAGAGCATTTCTACATACATGTAGTATATACATATAATAATAATTTAGAAACATGTTTATAAACAAAAACATAGATTTACAATTGTATAAGCTGATCTCCACAATATCAATAAAACTGTATCTTTTTTTTTTTGATATTTTTATAAACCGCAAGAGGCGGACTACTTTTAAAAAATCAAATTTAGATTAAATCTGAATTCTGAATAGTGAAGAACACTTTAATGAATTTATATTAAATTATATTTTAATTAAATTAGATTTTAAGTGTTTTTCTTTTACTGATCATTAGGAACATTATAGACCATTATGTCTTCTACATAAAAGTTGTACCGAAGCCCGGGACTCTTCCACGTGCTAAAGAAACCTATATGTTTCTTACAATATTCTACTTTCGTCGAGCCTATGGTATTCATTTTTTAATCTCTTGTGGTAAAACTTAACCAAATATTTTACAAAATGGAATCAATCGCTGCGGTGATTGAGGAGCAAAAGAAACTTCTTTCCCGTATCGAACATATGGAAGCTGATTTCAGCTAAAAGCCGAAAGAAGCAAAATCTTAAGGGTATGTACAAACCGTACTGGAGGATCTGGAACCGACCTTCAAAACGTAGAGATGGTCATTAAAAATTTACATCTCCACATGGGATTCACTTCTTCTTTATTTGACATCACAGAAACTAGATTTAAGAACACGAAAAGAGTGGGAACAGTCACTAAAGTACAGTATTTCCGTACCACCCATTGTAAAATGCTTTGGGTAACTGGTTTTAGAGCCTTAGGATCTGTTGATGATGTTTCTCAATCTTGTTCATCTAAACCTTTAAAGGAGAAATCTTCAGGATCTCGTCAAAGACCAATGAGATCTATTCGCACTTCCACTTCCACTGCTTTGTTAAATGATAACTGCCCCCGCTGCAGTAAACGCCACTTACTCTACAAATGCTTCAAGTTTTCAACATTAGATTCGTCGCAAAGAAAGATATTGTAAACCAACAACGCCTATGCAGAAATTGTCAGCGCCCTGGGCATATACAATCTTCCTGCAAATTAAATACGAAGTGCCATCTATGCAATGAACCGCCCCATACAATTGTACACAATGAATATGGTATGAAAAATAGTTCTCAGCCGAACTCTTCCCGCTCGAATGAAGAGCTTAATGCTGGAAATTAAGCCATAGGAATACCATCAACTATGTCTACACCGATTGTAAATTCCGTAAGTACACACCTTTCAAACTTGAAATTTAACCTAGCGTTGTTATCAACTGTAAAGTTAATATAAGAACAAAACCCAGTGTAATAAGAGCCGAAGTCCTAGTGGATCAAGGATCTCAAGTTTCTTTTATTTCCGAAGACATATGTCAACTATCACCATTGCAAAAGAACAAAACAAATATTGAGGTATCTGGTATTGGCGGTAGAAATGCTATAACTGTTGAAAAATCAGTAAATAATGCTCTTACGCCAAACTATGATACAAATTTTGAACTTAAATTATATCCATCTCGTCTTATATTCAAATAAATTACTACCTGCAGATCTCCCAGACTTTTCAAAATTCCATCTAGCGGATGATAAATTTATGGTACCTGAAAAAATAGATCTCCTTCTTGGAAATGTTGTCTATAGTGAATTTCTTTTGACTGGAATGAAAAAGTTTAAGAACAATTTTCTGTTACAAGAAACGTATTTCGGCTGGATTGCATCCGAACCTGCGTGTCAAATGATAGAAAATTTACACATTTTCGCAAATCAATTTCCGCAAAAACAAATACGCTTTTTCTTGGAACAAGAAGAGCTAATAGAAGATAAGCCACTGACAAATGAAGAAAGCCTTTGTGAAAAGTTATTTACTGAAACCCATACTCGAGATAAAAATGGAAGATATACTGTGCAACTTCCATTAAAAAGCTTACTTCAAGGTCAATCGTTACCCGCCTTCTCCTACAAAGATTACAACGCACTCAAAACATTAAAACAGCTAGAATCATCGTGTAAGACTTTGATCAGTTTGCTGATCAGTATAAGAAATTCATGGAGGAATATGAATCATTGCAACATATGGTAAAGTTACGTGATCAGTTTGCTGATCAGTATAAGAAATTCATGGAGGAATATGAATCATTGCAACATATGGTAAAGTTACGTGAGTACCCTCACACTATACCGAAAAATTCATATTTTTTTCCACATCATGGTATACACAGAGATTAGCAGCACAACAAACTACGTGTTGTTTTTAAAGGGAGTAACCGAAAACCACTTCAGTCTTCACTCATTGAACTACTCTCAGCTGGCCACCTTAACAAAATGCCTTTGGCGATATTCAAATTTCAGTTCGATACTATACCAGCAGAAACGGATGGAGCGATGAAAAGAAGGCTCTAGCGTTAAAAGGTGCTGCAGAAAAAATTTTAGAAACCATGCCAACAACTACAACTACTTAATGGTGGCACTACAGCGTATATTTGACGACAAGCCCAAACGCGATTTGTACCGCATGAAGTTAAGGTACCGAACGCAAAAGGTTAATAAGCCGCTTCAAGTCTTTGCAATAGAAGTCGAGAGGTTGGCGCAGCTCAGTTAGCCAGTGCGCACTAGCGCAGGAGACCGTTCGAGAGATATCTAAACCGCAGGTACATAAAGCGTATAGCATAAAAACTGTATTTACCTATCAAAGAAAATTTCGTTACAGCTATCAAAGAGGTGGTAGAGCGGCTTTTGGCCGAAAAAGAGAAAAGAGAAAAAGGAGGTGCGAATATTGTGGCAAGAGTGGTCATTTTCAAAGGCATTGTAGTGCACCGCTCAGAAGATTTGCGTCGCCATGGATATGGCGAATAACACCATCTGCAATTACGTCTGGAGGTTAACGAGGACTGGTCAACGGCTCAGAGAAAAGACCCTGTACTCGCAAGGATAATAGTGGCTAAAGAAAAAGACAAGTGGCCTGCTAGTAAAGAGATATCAGCAGATAGCCCTCTAATAAAGGCTTATTGGGCTCAATGGGATAGTTATAGCTTATACCGTAGCTGGGAAAATGCAGATGGCAATACAACTGCGAATCTAATACTAGTTCCTTTCTCAAAAATGAATAAAATTTTAAATCAGTCCCATAAGGAACAAAGCGGAGGGTAACTTAGCGTGGCAAAGACAGTAGAAAAATTAAAACAGCGTTATTACAGGGTTGGATGCTAGCAAGCTGCCGCTTGATGGATACCAAACTGCACTGAATGTATTGCAGCTAAGAATGAAGTCAAAGCAATTCAGAACTAGGAATGGACCGTGATATCTTGAAAGCCAGGTATGATCGAGCAGCAATTACGGAAGGCTTCCATGAGGAGACAACTGGTTCCACCCTACAACCCACAGCGGAAGAAAGGATTATCTCCCAAGCTTCAAACTAACTAGGATGGGCCTTACAAGGTAGTCAAGGGGTTAAACGATGTAGTATACAGAATACAGAAGAACAGTAGCCCGCGATCAAAAATAAAAGTGGTATATCTAGAGCGAGTTGCGAGCTATGGGAAGAAAGATAATGTGCCTATTCGGGACGAACAGAATTAAGTGAGAGGCAGTGTTACGAAAATAAAAATACAACACATCAGCGCTTTAAAACTGTGTTGTGGGATTTTGGTATAGCTTGTGTCACTCTGTGAATTTGGCAGCACTGCCAAATCGACCATCTCTACGTTAAATTCGAATTAACGGATATGAAAATAGAATACGGTCGATATTTGCGGAATCTACTGTAGGCAATTAGGTATATAAACGGGCTGCTTTACCTACAAGTCAGTTAGTTCCCATTTGGCTGTCATAAAGTAAAGTCTGTTTAACTGGAAATAAAAGTGTTGTATAAAAGAATATTAAGTGTTGTATCAAGACAAACAGTATAAAAGTTATAGTGGAATAAATAAAGAATGTAAAACAGCAACAAACGTGGAGTTTAATTTATTTTAACGCAATTTAGACGAACTCAAACGTTTTAAAAACGTTAAAACGTAACAATATTAAGCAAAAACGTAAGAGAACAGTATAAAAGTTATAGTGGAATAAATAAAAACTGTAAAACGACAACAAACGTGGAGTTTAATTTATTTTAACGCAATTTAGACGAACTCAAACGTTTTGAAAACGTTAAAACGTAACAATATTAACCAAAAATGTAAAAGAAATCTGGGACCGTTCATATTATATTAGTTGTCATAGCTTGAACATGTTCCTCGAAGTCCAATTATATATATTCTAGGCGTGTTTTACTATTGTCCAAAAATTCTCCATTGGGTTGGAATAATTGCCTTACGGTGATTACAAATTTACCTTACATTTCTGTTACAAAAGACATTATATGAACATTTTAGCGGTCTGGCTTGGATTACCATCTAACTAAAAGATGACTATTTCTTTGGGTAAGGGTTTATGTCTCCACAAAATGTTCTTTGACACCAAAACATGCTATTTTTGTTGTTGTATTAAATATTCATAACATAAATGTTACCTTAAAATACTCTTTTCATATTCATAACATAAATGTTACTTTAAAGTACTCTTTAATTAGTTAGCTTCCTACTTTAAAATTCTTGAAGTTAACGTAGGTTTAACAAAACTAAAGCTAGTAATCGTTTTTGAATACAACATTAAGGAATTTTGCTTAACAAATGTTTAACAAGCTTTGTTAAGTTTTTTTCATATGGCCGATATTCTATACATTTAGTACCTTAAGTATTAATATGCATTCTGTTTTGATGTTTTAGAATTTATTTATCTCAATAAATGTTTATTTTTAAGATTTAATTAATGTGTAGAATATTAATTAAAATAAATAGTAGATATTATGAAAATGGTTTGCTAAATTGAACGCATGGTCTTCAGGTGATGTCTCTAAAGTAAGGTATGGTAATATTAGATTTGGGTTTCTGGAAAATTTATGCCGCCAGGACAAAGGTTGGTGAGGGTTGTGACGGTTGTGAGACATTGCATCCAATATCTGGAAGAAGAGTTGGTAAGAAATGTAAAATATATTTTGCAAGATATTTTATATGACTCTGATTTTTTAGGAACTTTACACCAAAAAAAGGGAAAAATTTATAATAAACTTTATTTACAAAGGATATCCTAAAAAAAAGAAGCAACCACATTCTGTGGATAATTACACATTGTACTTGCAGCTTCTTAAAAGCGAATCCGTTACGCCCGAGTCAAAAAATACCACTAAAATTATATAAAGCCTTCAGGTTTTAATTTAGTAAATTTTTCACATTAGTTATTAAGTTCATATACAGTCGCTCACATTAAAAGTCGGCTCATTACAAAAATTTTAGATGCACGTTAAAGGAACAAAAGTAAATTTTTTCAAATTTTTTAATGACATTTAGTAAAGCACTAATTAAGCAATAAAAAGAAAAAAAATAATTTCTACCTGTAACATAAAATTTTGTAAAACAAACCAATGTGGGAAACTCCGAATTTGAGCTCACATTGAAAGCGGCCAGACTTTTACATCTAATTTTAAAATAAAAATTATTATTTCGTAACATATCCTTTTTGATTTTCTACAGCCTACAGTCTTCTTGATAATAACTGAAGAAAAAGCAAAATTATTGAAAAAACCTTCTACCGTAAAATTTTATTTTTGTTGGTTAAGCTTTTTTGGCGGTTACAGCTCGATATATTGTAGTACTCAAAACTACAATTCCACATTCTCAAATATCCCAGCATCTTCAAGATGGTGAAAACATAGACAAAGTTAAGTTTAAAATGAAATACATACATATAAATATGAAATACATATGTATGTATATGCTTATTATAACTTAATTTTTAATAACTTTATTCTAATACCTTTCTTAAGGTCAAACATTTTTATGATCTTTTGGTTTCTTCACAATCTTTTTTTCGCCAGAACAAAATATATCTATGGAACCAAGCGGCTGTAAAATACGTAAAAAGCACTGTAGAATTTATGTAAATACTTTTTCCTAAGAATTGTACTTTTATTTTACGTAATTATGTTGTTTGTACCGATGAATATAGTTTTTATTAAAATACTGTTAACTAAGAATAGTTATAATATGCATATAATATACATGAATGTATGTACATGTACATATGTATGATATTTCTTTTCTTAAAAAAAAACAAAATTTTATATTTAAATTTAATTATTCTAATTTAAATGTGTTGCAATTTTTATTTAATACAATAAAAACTTTATTTGAATTTTTGCTCAAATATCTAAACCATACTTGATTGTCTCAAATATTTTTTGTTTGATTTTCAAAAATTTTTTTTAATAATTCATTATTCAATTTAGTAATCTTTTTTTCAAAAACGAAAATATTTTCAAACAAATTTGTATTTAATTTAGACAAATGTTTGTTTCTTAATAAACATTTTGACTGATTCTGTATAAATATTTAATTGATTTATTTTTGTAATCCCAGTAAAAATTCTATTAATAGCATAATTTTATTATTGAAAATATTGCGACTTTTTTCAAACAGATTTTAACTTTACGAACGAAAACATGTTTGAGTGAATTTTGAAGGTGAATTTTGTGTCTGAATTTGAAAATTAATTTTTTCTGTGTAAAGTAAGTAAATAAACATTTAATCTGCATATTGCTGTTTAAAAAGTCTATAAATTTATTCAAACACAAAATTTTTTGTTTAGCTTTGTAGAGTTAAAGGCAAGCAAACAAAATTAATAAAAAAATAACAATATTCTTGATTTTTTTAATTTGTGCAAAAAAAAAAAACAATATTCCCTAAATTAACGCAATAAACAATAGGTAATACATGATTTTAACAGAAAAATTAGAAAAAAAATTGGTCAACTTATTATTTAATATGGTCTATTTGTTATACCTTCTCTATTTGTTATACCTTCTTTAAGTCGAGTCCAGAAAGTGTTACATCACAGAGATGGTAGTTTTTTAACCATTTTTCCAATACAATATTTGTTTAGATCTGTTCTTCCTCTTACCCCTAGTTTTCGTATTTGGCGGCCTATATGGTAACAAAAATGCTCTATTGGGCTAAGATCAGGTTCCTACGAAAAAGTTTTTAGTTTCGTAGTGTAATACTACAGCCATTCCTTGACAATAAAAACCGTATATTTCGGGTCGTTAATCTGTTGAAACATAAACATATAACACTAAGTACGTGGCTCCTACTTACAAATTATTGTTTTAAAATATTCAGGTATAAATAGTTAACCATAGCTCCATGAATTATTACAAGTCTTTTACTGGCTAACGAATTATATTTTTCTTATACTGTAAAACATATAGAAGGTTTGATATTAGTAAATGGGTGCTTTGAGGTTTTCGGATTCGAAAGACTTGTCTTCATGGAATTATTGATTAATATTTGTATCTCAATATTCTAAAACAATAATTTGAAAGAAAAAGCCATGCAGTAAATGTTAAATGACTGCTCTTATTGTCAAGGAATGGCTATACCATTATACTATGCAACTAAAAATTCCTTCTTAGTAACCTGTTTTTAACCCAATAGAGCATTTTTGAGACCATCTAGGCCGCCAAATACAAAAACTAGGGATAAAGGAAGAACATATCTAAACAAATATCATACGAGTAATGAAAGAATGGTTAAAAATTATCTGCTCTGTGATGCAAGACTTGGTGGAATCGATGTATTTACGACTTAAAGAAGGTATAACAAATAGAGTGAACCCTATTAAATAATAAGCTTAACAATTTTTTTCTGTTGAAAACTATAAAATGTTACCTGTTGTTTACTTACTATAGTGACGTTAATTAAGAGAATTTTATTGCATAAATTAGACAAATGCAAGAATATTGTTAATTTTTTTTATTAATATTGTTAACCGCCTCTAACTCTACAAAACTAAACAAAAATTTTTTGTTTGGATAAATTTTTAAAAAGATATACATATGTAGATTGAATTGCTGCTTAGTTTCTTAAGTGATTAACTGTATGTTATATAAGGAAAAACTTATAATCTTTATATACACATATGTTACTATGGTTGTTACAAGGCATATGATAAATCTTTTTACGCACTATTTTTCTGGCCAACCCCCTAATATGTGCCAATAGTCTATAAAATGCGATTGACAAAATTTTTCATTAAGGATAAGTTTAGGAAAAACAGCGATTTTTCACTAAAATTCGTATTTCCTTGTTCTTAAAATCGAAACCATTCATTCTTGGAACCTAAATCGAGTCTAAATTTATAAGAAATTTTATTCTTATTAATTCTGATCTTATTAATTCTGATCTATTTTTGCGTAAACTGTTATTTTTCACATTATTTAGCATTTATCAAATCAGATCGAGTAATACCTCACTGGTTATGATTCGGGGAATCCCATTTTTTATTTTAACTTAACTAACTAACTTCATTAACTATGCACGTGTCTCTCAATGAGAGCTGTTATATATGTACATTTATATAAAAGTACAAGCTCGTTTAGCCATAGTTTTCGTTTAAATTTTTGTAATTCTTTTGTCAGATTTATCAATGAGCATAATATCAAGGCAGAGTGAACAAATTTTTTATTTGATCACATGTCGCATCAAATAACTGGCTGTAAATAACCATCCAATTGCCAAATCTTACGTAGTTTATTTTATAATATGCATCAAGTTAAATTGAACAACAGAGAGAGGCTGCAAGCGCTACTCAAAATCAAAAAAGAGGATTCAAGTTGACCCTTGACGAATTATTTGATGTTGCCCATCAAGATGCACTTGCCAAGATAGGAAGAAGACAGAAAATTTTTGTTAAAACAGAGGGAAAAAGGACGTCGTCGATGCATGGGAGGAGACATGAAATTTATTAGAACAGCAAAACGAAAAGAATTGAGGCAAGTAGCTGAGATGGCAAGATTCGAAAAATCAAAAAAAAATATACATATAGGTGAGTTCGTATTTTCCATATATTTTCTATTTATTATGTATTAATGTTATTAACTGACACATATTACCTTGATCAAGGAGTTTTCGGAATAACCCCGGTGTGGCGGTCCCATCGTTCCGATTTGCATCTTTTTCTTTGTTAAGTTGTTACAACTGTTGTTGATACTCCCGCTAAGTCTTAGCGCCATAACTTTACATTTTCGAAAGCTACATACCAAGAGTACATCTATCTCTATGTGTTGTCGATTTTATACAATTTTAGAAACGACTGCTTAAACGCAGTTTGGTATTTGTTTTTCCTAAATTTATCCTCAATGAGACACGTGTGAGCGTTATCCGATTCGGCTGAAACTTTGTCAGTCCCATTTTCTAACCCATTGGCACATATTAAGGGGTTGGCCCGATGGAAAATATGTTACATATTGTTACGTTTTTTACCTTTTTAAAAACGTGTTTTTATGAGTTCGTAGATTGTAGTTAAAATAGAATAAATTTTGTGTTTGGTTTTAATTAAAAAATCTTTTATTCAACACAGTTTTGTGCACCATTGCTTGTAATCTTTTTAGAGGCAATAACAATTTTTATTCTTAATTACTCTGTCTGTTTACAATCTTGTAAACAACAACAATTACTCGACAGATCTTTCTACTTAAAGATCTTCCAACCCGATCGTAGTTATAACTTAGGTTCGATCACAACCTTTTCAACCAGAGGTTATCCACACTTAACACTCTTTGCTGAGTTAGCTCCAACTAAACTGGTTTTTTACTTCACTATTAGCTTCACGAGTTTACTCCTTATAAACTCTCTTCACACCAATAACACTTTCACTGAGTTAACTTTACTTAAAAACTGCACTCGCTGAGATTACGACACATAAACTGATTGCTGTTGCCATCGATGTGCTTTTTATATGGCTGAGTAAACAACACATCGAAAGCTCTCGAACCTCTCGATATTTCAGGTGGATTTCATTTCTTTCTTTTAATTTCTTTTTAGTTCTTTTGTAGCCATGCGTATGTAAACATCTACCTCTTTCAGCATTTAGTATTTGTTGTTGCTTGTTTATTCTCTTACTTGTTTTCTTTGCTGTTAGTTTGTTGTTGTTGTTGCTGTGTTATTTTTATTTTTTATCTCTGCTAATAGTTGTTGTTGTTGTCGATTTGGTTATTTGTAAACAGTAGGTATAGTTGCTCTTGCAGCTTTTGTTTATTTATTTTAGCGATGTAATAAAGGCTGTGATGCCAAACCTTATTTTTGTAACAATATATAAGAAAAAACCTATAAATGAAAACCAAACTATACCACAAATTAATAAAAGACAACACATAGAAAGCGTACAAGGATGCTGTAGATTGCACGACACAAGCCTTGGAAAGATATAAATAACGAAAAAAAAAACAAACAAAGAAAAAAACCTTAAAAATTAGTGTCTACATTGTAATTGCATTTAAGTACAGCCTATCAAAATACGTATGTACATAATTCTGTGCATAGCAAAAGTGGTGCGTTTTCGTCAGAAAAAAGGTACAAAATACAATAAAATTGTGTGAAGTAATAGAAAAAAATCAGTATTAAATCACTAAGTGTAAAATGTGAAACATCTATGTAGAGTGAGTGCACCTAAGGTCGGCATGTACTAGTAGTCCGCAATTTTTATATTTATACTTAATTAACGAAGAATAAAAGTAATTATGTAGTAAAGTAAAGCTATATGAAATTTATAAATATTTTCAGCTTTATACAATGTTGAACACAATTTGAGCTTAGATAAGTATTTTTGACAGTATTTTCCTCTAATTAGTGACTGTCTTTCGGTTTTTACGAAAATGCTTGCTTTCTTAACAAAAAATTAGTGGGAATACTGAATTAATAATGTCAATAATTACGTTAAAATAATCAATATTTAATCGGAAATGTTTTCTAAAGGTAGAAAACTGTTGAAATATGGCTATAAAACTGAAAGAGCTGAAAAAAATTATTTTTCTCTAATTTTAAGCGATGCCGCCAATAGGACTGAAAAATTTTTAAACGTTTTAGTAGTCGGCACTGTAATGCCGACTACTAAAACACCGCTGAAACACACTTGTTCCTATGGCCGGCAGTGGTTTTTACTACTAGTTTTGTTAAGGTTGAAATCTCAAAATACGTTGACTTATAGAAAAAATATTTTATTAATTCTTTATATCTTTTTCAACATCGTCTTAAGTAACACTGGCCAGTGATAAATAATTATACGCACGACACCCATATTAAAATCTGGCCTCATCACGAACGAATGAAGTCTTAAGACTTTATTTTGGGCTTTATTTTGTAGCAAAAAATTACCATTAAAAGGGTCAATTTGTAATACAGAGGGTCAGGGCTATCACAATTGGAAAATTATTGGGAGCCGCGCTTGCGTCGTTTTATTCTTACGCTCTTACTTTTAGTCGTTAATGAGACAGCGACAAATTCACATGCTTGGAGGATGCACACAAACTTTTTTAGGAACAGAACAATAATTTAAAAAGTTTCTTACGATCTTGCTTTTAGTTGTCACTGAAAGAGCGAAGAATGCACATGTTGATTTTTTAAAATTTTTTAGAACAGCAACTTTATTCTTTCTGAGAGAGTAATTTGCATGTTCTCACTAACACAACTAAGTTTTTACTTTTGCACATCACTGCTTTACACATATAAATGCCTATATGACAGGCACTTTCAGCGGTTTTAACTTTACCCACGCATACATGTTGGGCTACCAATACTTTAAAACAGTGCTTGTCAGAAGCACTACGCGCACTGTTGCCAATTTAGTGATTTTCAAGCTAAATCTAGAGTTTTTCAAGTGCCAATAGCGTGAAAAAATGCTTTTTAGCTGTTAGCGGGAAATCTAGCGATTTTTAGACATTTGCATCAAGATTTTTTAACGTGTATTTTCTATGTGTATATGGGCAACATTAATTTAAGAGTTGCTTTTTAAGTATGCAGTATTTAAAAAAAAAAAAACAAATAACACAACCAAATGTATACTAATGTATGTTTATAAGACATGTCCATATACATATATTACATTCGAAAATCGAATAACGGTAAAGCTAAACATTTAAAGTGGAAACTTAGTGATTAAAACAAAAAATTATTTGAAAAAAGTTAATATTTTAAATGTGCTTATTTAAACAGAAAAAAAATTAAAATTGTAATTAAAAAAATAAAAAATTGTGATTTTATTAAAAATTAATTTTTAAATAAAAGGCTATGACGTCTAAGTAAAATCAAAAGTTCCGGCAGGAATGGTTGGACCATACCAAACTGAAGGGCTGGTTAACGCAATGTGAAAAAGAGGCGACCAAAGGTTATTGCAAGTACTGCAAGTGTACTTCAATGGCAAACTGTGTGATTTGATTAATCACGGAGAAAACCAAAAACACAAATCTGCTGCTTCTTAAAAGCATCATGTAAACTGAATTTTGACCAAAAACTGCAGATAAAGTGAAAAAGCAAGAAATTTCACTGGCACTGTTTACCTGTCAGCATAGTTCAACAAATTCTATATTCTATTCTATATACCATTTGAGTGCTTAATGCAAGTTAAATTTTGTTTTGGATGTAGGAGTTAAAAAACTTTTGAGTGAGTTAAGTAAAGTTTTATAAAAATCTATTTATTAATATTTTTTTTGTTTTTCTATATTTCTAAGAATCGTAATTTTTTAAACAAAAAATTTTTCTACTTTTTTAACGTTGGCTGAAGTAGAGAATGCAAGTTCTGAAGGTATTGCCAAAGTAGTTATTGCAGAATTGAATAAATTTAAGCTTGACATAAAAATATGTTGGGCATTGGAATCGACAATGCCAACGTAGTGATTGGCCAAAAAGAAGTGTCTACACTGAACTAAAGAAATCTATACCAAACCTACTGTTAATTAAATCTGCGTGCCATTCTATCCAATTAGCCATCACCCATTCTTGGAAAAATTGTATGCCTAACCACCTAAAATTTTTAGTTAAAGAGACTTATAATTGGTTTGCACGTAGTTATATGCTGCAACAAAATTATAAACACATATATGAAGCCATTAATGATGACGAAGTAAATTCAATTTAATTTCTTTTGTCAAAATATTTTCAATTTGCCATATGTATGTATATACATATGCTTATTTCTATTTCAGGTACCATTGAAATTACAAATATTAGTGACATACGATGGCTATCGATTGAAACTTCAATTTCAAGAAGAGTAAACCAATGGATTAAGCTCAAAACACATTTTGGAATTGCCAAAAACTATGAAAGATGTTTTATGCCATCTAAATTTTACGATTTGTATAAAAATGACTTGAACTTTTTATACCAAAGCCCAGGCACTACAAATATTTTTAATGATATGGAAGATGTTATATATTTTCTAAAATAGTTCGCAATAAGTCCTACAATTGAAGTTGACATTTTTACAACACAATTCGAGAACTGTGTTTGCTACAACAATTACTTAGGATTTTCATTTGAAACTCGTTTGAAAGAACTTGAGAATGATATTGACAATGAAACTGAAACAAGTCTAAGGAAAGATTGTGTAAATTTTGTAGTGCGCTTGATATTGCAGTTGAAAAAAAGGTATTGAAATTTAATTAAATTATTTAAAATATTTTTAATACTTTTTTCTTATTAAGGTTTCCAGATAATTTCAAAATGTTAAAATTGTCTAATCTTCTTTCCGCTAATAAGACAAAGCATAATTCCATTTTTAGTCACATTTTCAAAATCCAACAATTTAAATGATGCTATCAATTTTCAATATAATAACATATGTTATATAAAATTGAAAGAAAAAACGTCAACATTTTTTTTTTATTATTTTGGTCAGAAGTTTTTAATTACAGAGATTCAAGCGGTAACAACCCATTTAAAGAATTAGTAGAATTTTCGTTAGAAATTTTATCTCTACCTTGGTCTAATGCAGATGTAGAAAGAGTTTTTAACCAATTAAACGTAGTCAAAACCAAACTACGAAACAGGCTTTTAACTGAAACTGTAAATGCTGTTCTACATGTCAGATAAGTTATAAACAGATTGATAATAATTGTTATGATTGAAACAAGGGCATTTAATTAGCATTTGTTACTATAAATTCCAGGTATGGGCTTAAGCTGTGTAATAGATGCTGCTTTGAATACGAGATTACAGAATGTCTTTTAAAAGAAATGGGAACAATTTCTCCATATGGTCAAAATACATAAGACTGGCTCTGCGTTTTTGAAAATATTTCAAAATACTTTAATTCTTCTTCTGATATTTGCCTGAAAGTTTGAAACTATAAATATGTATGTATGTATGTATGTACATACTTTTCAATTATATTATATGTACATCAGTACGTACGAATTAAATGTATTATAAAGTAACATATATATATACATATATATGTACGTATAATATAGAATAACATTTATTTTATTTCTCAATAGACAAGCATTTTTTTCATATTTTTTCCCTCTAAATAAAAATTTAGCGATTTCTGGCAGTTTTTAGGTATAATTTCGCGGGAAAATTTGTAAAAAAGTTAGCAGCAGTGGCTACGCGGCGCAAATTGATTCTCTTTCTCTCACAAATACAAAAACTCACACATTGAACAAAAATAAAAACAAACTATCAGTCCCTCAAAAGAACACTCTGCAAAATGTTTAATTATTTATTTTTTTAGTAACTCAAATGTTAAGTTTGCCAACGCATGATGTTATGCTTCACTACATATGACGTAGCAAGACATTTTAACTCATTTATAATTAACATAAAAACTTATCTCATTTTTATTTGTTAAAAAATTTATACCAAATATATGTCAATACTTTAAAAATATATTCCTGTTTATACTTCTTTTTTACTGTAAGTTTCTCGAGTGCATTGTGTGTGAGTTCTCTCACACACAAACATAATGACATGTATGTGTTTGACAAGCACTGCTACTCAAAACCTTACTTTTGCCATTCTCTGATATGAATCACCTGATACGCTCTGAATCTCATTTGCAAACATTACTGTTCATTTGATGTTGCTGGCTTCATTTCGCCTATTCTTTTTTATATACACAATATGCACACACAAGGGTTGCCAGACGTATACTGATTTTTGTTGCATTTATTGTTTTCTGCATAATACATATGTAAATCATTACGCAAATGGGCTGATTTTTTCAGTTTGTGCTTTTATTTTTTTAGCCAGAGACAAAAATGTTCAACCTATAGTTATTTTCAATGAAAATATGTTTCAAATAAGTTTTCGATAAGTGTTATTCGTTATAGATTTTTTTTTTCGTTGCTCATAACTTATATTTAAATTTTTTTATTTTTATGTTCCTAATAAGAGTTACTCCCAAGAAAAATTGTTTTATTTGCATATAAATAACGTAAAACTAAAAAAATAAATATAAAAATTATTAGCAACGAAAAAAATATTCTTGGAATTAACTCTTATTTAAAAATATAAATATTATTCATTAATCTATGGCCAACTTTTTCAATCTCAAAAAATTTAATAACAGTTGTCTCTATTCTTAGCGCGTAAAATTTTATATCATTATTATTTTCTTTTTCAGACCCAGTGATGTAGGTATTTGGAAAAATTGCGATTAAAATTTTTATTGAATTTATCTCTTCAGCAAAAGGGCCATGAAATTCTAACGTAAAGTTTGAGTTTTGTGATTTAAAGTGAAGCGGAATGCTCCGTCTTGTAGCAACATGTTGTCTTAGCTTAACTCCAAAAATCGAAAATCTACGAAAATTATGCTGCTTTTCAGTCAATTTGAAGTACCGTTAACCAGTTTGAAGTACCGTACGATGGTAAGGCCCCCGAGTTGGAAAACCTCGGCACGCCGCGCATCGTGATCGAAATCTCGTTTCATGTACTCCTCATGGAAAGCTTTATTAGTCTACTATAGACGAGTAAACCTGCTTGAAGTAGTGTGCATTAAAAGATAAAAATATGGTTACACGCATAGGTTGTGTGAAATTTTTTATCTTTTAGCAAACAAAATGTTGGCCAAGGATGTTTGCCCGTTCATCAGGCCTTTATATTCGGCTTTTGTCTCAGTACATAATTTAATGGCAATTTAATTTTGCCTTTTTTTATTCTAAAAAATCTATTAACTTATAACGTTAATGTTAACTTTTTGTTTAGATAGTTTTAAAAGTAGGCATTTTTATTATTCTTTAAGAGGGGAGATGAAAAGTTTTGCTGGCTATGTTAATTTTTGACAGAATGTCGAAAATCAATTCTTAGTATTATTGTTATGGCTAAATCTGTTGCACTAAAAATAGAAACACCTGCTACATAAGTCGACGACAGAGAATCAAATTGTTTAAACCAAAATTTTGCTTGTGTGCGCTTAAAGATAAAAATATGTTTACAATTTTTTAACTCCTAACGCTCACAAGCAAAATGTTTGTTCAAAATATTTCATCGACTACAGACTATTTGAGCACATGTTGAAAGTTCATGAAATATAATTACATATCTTAATACTATATCAAATTAAGATGCTTAGAACTGTCAAATCTCTAGCATTAACTATTTATTTTAGATCTATTATATTTATATCTCATCAAGTCTTCAAGTTACCATTTGTCAAACCTTTAGTACACTCTCCCGGCTTGTTTTCCTTAAAAGAATCGGTTAACAGCCAATTTTTAGTTTTTAATCCACAAATAATATTGGGGCTAATATTATCCACATAGGAGGTATTTAAGTTGACACAAAATATCCTATTATCTTGTACTTTTATTTCACTTTTTATCACCGAAATCCTTTGATTATCGGAAACAGGTATATCAACCGAAGACTTAGAATCATCACTACCAGACATGTCCGTAATATCAATATCAACTGATTCGTTATCGTCATTTTTATCGCATTTTTCCGAAAGGGGAGTTAAATTTTGTTTAATAGGTGTATTATTAATTATTGCATTCGTTGAATATTGTAATTGTTTTTCACTTCTTGAACATTCAAATGATTTATTGACAAATCTCGATAATTCATCCATATTATAAAGCGAACAATTTTACCTGACGTTTTTACACAACAGCGTTAAAATTCAAACTATTAGTTTTGAAATGGTTTTCGCATCTTGTAAGTAAATAAAAAAAGGATTAAGAACCTAAATTGCGCATGGCAACATCTATATATGTACGTACACGTATGTGCATATGTATGTATATTACAAAATCAACGTACTGCGTATAGATATATTCAAAGCAACCAACCATATTCATACATACATACATAAATTTCTAATTGCACGTATTTATGTTAGCGAATGGTAGTGATACTCGAACGCCATTGGCTGCAACGTAATTCAAAGAATAGGGAAAGCGGTGTTTGCAAGCAAATGTTTGCTAATGTATCAGCGATTTAATAGTATAATATGTATGTACATATGTACATAAATCCTTGTACATATACATATTAGAATTATGTAGTACAGTAGAAGAGAAGATTAAATAAAATTTTACTAAAATAAGGACATTTATTTATAATTTTTCTGCAAATATTTTACAATTTCTTAAAATAATTATAATAGGTATGTCAATCTTCGGAAAGGTTGTTTTTGTTTCACGTTTTGCTAGACTACATACGACGACAGATCAAAAAGTCCATGAGTTTTTAAATTAACACGCACCTACTATACAGCACTTGATCAACAAGAGGATATTTATTAACTCAAAATTTTTAACATTTTACTTTTTGCAAGAAATCAACTAACAACATCAATATCTATCTACTGTAAAAATTTAAACGTATTCCGATTGCTCTTTCATCTCGAAAACCAAATTGGACCCCTCTTCGTGATAGTGTAGTGACTACCTTTATATTACCAAAAAGTTATTATTTTGAGTTAATACAAAAGTGGAAATAGAAATGTGTCGTATATTTCATAAAAAATGTATTATTTTTTACTTACTATGATGTATTCGCATTCTCAAATTCTCTTAAAATGTAACCACAAACAGTTTTACCTCCACTGAAAATTTAAAAATTTAAAGTTGATACTCTCTTGTTGTAAAAGTGCGATATGTATATCGTGTATAAAAAGTTACGAAAATAACAGTCTTAACATTTTCTCACTTCATACCCTGAAATGTATGCAGGTAATTCTGATCATTGTACTATTTCTGTCTCTTTTTTGTTCTCTGTTTTTGTCTAGGAAAATGTACGTTGGGCTGAGCTCAATGATTTCTTTAGAATTTTAACTGAAAACTTTGTTTCCTTGACTCAAACGTCGATGTAATGGCAGAGATGGTCATAAATATTCATTCAGAATTTACTCTATCTAAAAATATTTCGATTAAAATAAATCTTGGTTCAGTCACACGTGCAGACTAGAAGTCAGATCTGAAGAGGAAAACATTAAGGAATGTTCGCAGCAACAGATGTGATCATGCTAATTCGCTACGCGAACAGACGTGGTCTTCATGTGCCACAGTACTTAGATGTCAAAGAGCTCTTGCCATGAGCTTACTTTTTCTCGAAGATGTATAATTTTCTGGTCATTTGTTAGAAGTCAAAGATTCCTATAAAGAATGGCCAATGACGCTTCCAGTTCTTATAAAAAATGGCCAAGCCTCACCGGGTTAAAAAGGCAAATCTTATAGCTGCATTAATTTGGAAGTAATATCGAACAGCATTTCACCTCTGGCCACACTCGAGAGAGTATCAGTTACTATATAGAATATATTCATTCGAGCTCGTGCTGTAAAACGGGTTCTTGTCTCAACGCTCAACGTTAACAAGTTCAATGGACCGAATGGCAGCAGCACTGTTCCTGATGCAGTGCCTTTTTATGCTTGCGCAGTCATTAGCTTACCTTGTCCTTGCATCCTATCTCTTCGGTTTTTTTCTATCGTGCTGGAAGGTTGCTAATGCAATCCCTAATAAGAGTGGGGATAGCAACGCTGAAAGCTATCGCCAAATAGCAGTTCGATCTGCACTCTCTATAGTTATAGTCATTACGATTTCCGTAAGGTCCGATCCACTTATGACCTGATGGCATTGCTTTCCGCGAGGTAGACAAATGAATTCATGGTTTTGGCAAGAGCAAGGTTGTGGCTTTGAATATTTCCTAGGTAGCTTGAGCCGCTCATATCGAAACTTATTGCTTTCAGTGTAGGTAGCCACTTCTTTCGCGCACAGGATCCAATGTTGTTGTTTAATACATCAACGTGGTGGTGTGGTATTATCTGTGACTATGGGTAATATAGACATTGAGGACTCAGATGCTCTTGCTGTTCTAGGCATTCATTGTGACGCTCAAGGAATGATCACATTTTTCGTTTGTCAAAAGAAGTATTCCAGTATCTCGGTTTTTTAAACAGTGTGAGAAATTCTTTATTCTATCTATACTACCTATATTCAATCTAAAATAAAATACACATCACTTGTATGATCATTTTAGGGCTTCTCGACTGCGTACAAGTCAGAGCGTAGATGCTCATTAATGACGAGAGTATTCAAATTTTGTCGTAATGCGCTCTGATTAATAATGCACCTATATTTGATTGTTAAGTTAAACTCACACACACACAGAGAGAGAAAGAGGGAATTGGTTCTTCAACCGTTCATTTGTGGAATCTTCCAGCGAAAGTTTTTCATACTATTAATATTCGATATTGATTGCTTTAGCCTTTTATAATTAAGTGTATTATACCGCGTGCACTCCAAAAGGAGGTAGCGATGACTTCATTGGCTTACATAACAATCTTGGCCTTCTTCGTGGCGGATACATCCTGAGAAATCCACTGTTTCGACTGCTATTTAATCTTTAGTTTCATACACAGTTACGAAACAGCGAAAAAAATTGTCCATATTGCGGTTGAGCAACGCCAAACACCCCTGCGAATTTATTACATTATTCCGTTCATGGTCGATTGTGGCCAAAGGCGACTTCCATATTGCGGAAAGCTTTCTTATACCCAAGTAATCATTAAAAATTGAAAATTTTGTGCCATGTGAGATGCCTATGATTTCCACAATCAATAGTTCTTTCAATCTTCGATCGAGCAATACATTATATTAATTTTTGCAATTATTCCAGATGTAGAGACATCAACTTGGCGTCCAGAATATTCTTCCGTATTTTTACGGCCACAACGAAATTCAGTAAACCATTTTTTCACCATTGAAATTGATGGTGCTGAGCTCCTACAGTATTTGTCAAGCTTAACCTTTTTTCTAGTTGTTTTCTTTTTTCGGAAAAAAAAAGCTTACTGAACACATGTAATTCACCTTTCCATTTTCTCCTCAAATCAGCTAGGAAGTAGTTTTCTATAAATGGCTGTCAAAAACATAAAATGACGCAGCTTACTCAAATTTTGACAGGAGTCAGCTGACAAATGCCTGCTGGCAGGGTACATTTATATATATGTATGAATATTCCAATTCATTCAATAATATCTCCTGTCTTAATTTTTTACAATTCATACATAAAAATTTAAAAAAATAAACCTTCACTTTAGATTCAATTATATTTTCTAAAAAATTTTCATAAACCTCTCATGCTCCGAACTTTGTTAGAGTTGCTATACTTCTTTTTAACAAACAAAAGTTCAGAAGTGTTTTTAAAAAATGTTGTACACATACAAACGGAGTAAAAAACTCATTTTTTTATTAGAAGAATATAATAGATTTACATATATATTTTTTGATTATATTAATTGTATTTAGAAGTATTTACAAAGGTTTATTCTCCTATATAAGGGGTGAGCAACCTTTTTAATCAACGGGCTAATATAAATTTTCAAATTTTTTTTGGGGGGGGGGCTTGCATAAAGTAACACTTTTTAATAATTTACAAAATTTTATTTATAATAAACACTGATATAAAAAGTAAAAAATTAAAAAGAAATAAAGATTTCACACACAGATTTTAATGCAAAAAAAGGCAAGTATTTTTAGTGAAAAATTTGGCACTGTTTTTTCGATACAAGCTAATCGATATCAGCTAGAATTGATGAGATGGCTACACGTACGCAGCTTTCTAATCGTGCGTCACTTAGTCTTGATCTGTGGTCCATTTTGATTAATTAATGAAACCCAAAGTCGCATATCCATTCTTTATTACCAAAATGAGGGCAGTCATATCCCTTCATATCCAAGAACAATTGTATTTCGCTTTTTAAGTTGTATACTCTTTTAAGCATTGCACCTCTACTAAGCCAACGTACTTCGGTATTAAAAACCACATCGCCATTTTCAGTTTCTAAAACCTTTAGAAATTCTTTAAACTGGCGGTTATTTAACGCTCGCGACTTAATAAAATTAATTAATTAAATTATTGGTAATGTGAAATTTGGCATACTCAATCTTTTCGCACACAAATTTTCCTGGTGAATTACGCAGTGGTTAATGAATATTTCTCTTCCTGTGGCCTTCTTAATGTCTTGAAATAGCCTTCCTGATACTCCAACCTCCATACTTGACATTGCTCGTGCTCCATCTGTCGATACACCCATAATCTTTTCTACTAAAATTGAAAAATTTTCCAACACAGATTTTAGTTCATCGTACAAGTCTTTGCCGGTTGTAGTTCCTTGCATAGGAATCAGTGAACACAACTCTTCGGTAATATTAAAATTGGAGTCAACACCACGTATAAATATAGCCAGCTGTGCTGTATCGCTAATATCGGAACTCTCATCAAGTGCCAAAGAACAGTATTCGAATTTTGCAATGCGTTCACAAAGCGTTGTTATTCTCAGAAAAGTCTTCAATTCTCCTTGCTATGGAGAATCTTGATAAACTAATGTTTGAAATAATTTTTATTTTTTCAGGGAATGCTATATCTGCGACAGCAGTCAGACATTCTTTTATCATCTCTCCATCCGCGAAGGGTTTCATTTTTCTGCCAGTATTTGACTGACAACATAACTAGCCTTTACTGCGATATTTGATAAAACAGTTTGATTTTTAAAAAATCCTGTTTTCCGAAGTTTTTTCTCCATTGGATTAAACTTATCTATCCGGAGTTGTCCTGTTAGGTTTTTGTATTGTTGTTCATGTTTTGTATCGTAATGCCTTTTTATGTTATATTATATTAAAGTCGACACAGTTTCTGAGCATATTAAGCATACAGCTTTATTTTTGGCGAAAATGAAAAAATAACCAAATTTCCATTTTTCTTGGAAATTCCTGAGCTCATCCGCAATCGTCCGTTTTTTTGTTTTCTTTTCAGACATGATATTATGGAAAAAAAATTTTGAAGTTTGGGGAAAACTTAATTTTGAGTAAAGAAAACTCTATTATTACCTTTTCGACAATAAAATTTCACTAACTTTTTCAAGAAATACAAAAATTGTTAGTTAACAGCTTACCAGTCTGACTAATTGTGTGACAGAAGCAAACACAAATAACCACAGAGGCGTTGCGTTCGTATTTGATGTTTGAACAAAAGGAAAATCCCCCGTTTTACATTAAAAAGAAATACGTATGCACAAATTAGTGACGCCAACACTTCTTTTCAATTTCGCGTTATACAAGCCACAGTTTCACGATGAACTGTAACGGAATTCTATTTAAATCGTGTTGTAGAAATACCGCGTTATGCGGGGTTTCCCGTAATTAATTTTATAATAATATGGTCGCAATTTAGACGATATGAGTTTTCTTGTATAAAATTTGACTTTATGTGCACATGTATACATATGCAGAGAACATAAAAGAGTAAACATGTTCATGTACTTGATATTTGTTTTAATTTCTTGTTCGTAATTTTTGTTTAATTTTTAAATTTTATTTTTTAATATGAATATTTATTTATGCTGAAAGCTAAAAAGAGACAAATAAATAAAAATTCAAAAAAAATTTTAAACGGAAATGCAAATTTAAACAAGAATAATAAAAATTCTTGCAAGAAATCTTTTACCGTCTAGGCTGGGAAATATTGATGGGAGAAAGTAAATAAAATAAACCAAATTTTAAAAATGCTTGGCGAGCCGCAATGACATGTTAAACGGGCCGCGTGTTGTTCATCCCTGTTCTACATCATCTTCCATAAGATTATTTCATAGTTTACTACATTTTTTATATCCTACTTTTTAGCACTCTTAATTCTAGAATCCTTAGAAATTGAATAATATATTTCGTTCAAGTTTAAACCCTGATTTTCTAATTCATTGGGCAGCTCAACCATCTTCATATTTATTACTAGAAAAGTTCGTTTCGTCAGCGTGAATTTTTATCAATAACATTTCAACTCAACTCAAGAATATGTTGCGTTCCTCTTGCTGTTAAACACTTTTATCATGTCATAAAAGTAAGTAAAGTGTTGAAGTGGAGTAAAGAGTGCACAAGTAAAGAATAAAATATAGAATAAAATATTAAAGGAAATACCACGATTATTTTTATTTTATTATTAAGTCTATGGACAATATATCCTTACAGACTAAAGATTTATGACATTAAACAAAAGTATATTCTTAAATTAAGAATTGAAATGTAAAATGATTTTCCTTTTTAAGAGACTATTACTTTCAGAAAGATTTATAATATTATAACATTTATTAAAATTTAAACAAATTCTACGAAATGGGTCGTTATTTGCATGTACAGATCTATGATAGCTTAAACTTATCAGCTGAAAGTTCCGAGTAAGACTGACTGGAACGCAAATGTTAACTTTACCAAGCAGGATTTCGAAATCAACAGCACCACGAATGAGACAAAGCATTAAAGAAACACTAAGCATTATCCAACGACTTCTTAAAGTTGGTAGCTTAATAAGACCAAGCCTACTTTCATATGACGGCAGCGCATAAGAATTCTAACCAAGGCCACGTAAACAAAACAATAAAAACTGCTTTTGTACAGACTCGATGCTGTTAATATGGACGGTATAGTATGGAACCCACATAATCGATCCATATTCATTGTTACTTTGACCATAAATTGTATTTAAGCGCTGTATTGTATACATTAGGGTGGGTTGATTTATAGAGACACAAAAAAATCGCCCAAGTGACAACGAAAATCATATTCTATGGATCAAAATAAAAAACTTTGCCCAAGGAACCATACCTGTTGCTTATTTTGACCCAAAGCTCAAATTTTGAACAATCCCACTTTGATTCATTTAAAGTGCCCAAATCGCGTCTAAATGTATGATCGACCCCTACAGGCAAAAAGGAATTTGGAAAGCCCAATGTAGTTATATTGTGTTGAGATTTTTTCAGTATTTCAAAAGACTCAACATAAATGTAAAAAAGAGAAGTGCAAAAAAAATGAATTTTAAAAGAAGAAAGTTAAAAAAAAGGTAAAAAAAAACATTAAAAAAAATTTTTTAACATTCCAATACATTTAAAATATATATCTAATGTATTTTGTGACATCTTTTGTTATGCTGTGCTGGTGCTTCGAATATTTTTTCAAGACTAGTGCCAACTAAAACATTCTTAAAACTCTTGATTATGGTCTTTGGTTTAACCTACATACATATATTTAATTTAATACTTAGTTTTTTTTCAATTAATCCACCATCCTCTACACCGCAAGATGAAGCACAATAACATCAACAACTATCGAAAACTCAATGAGTCATATACCCAGCATGATGTTACTCTTTTTAGTGCGTGTTCTGATTTGACTGATCTTAATTTACCAACCGAGCTGGATATCTTGAGATATTTTTATTTGAGCCAACGAGATAAAATAAGAACAAAAAAGTTTTCCTATAAATCATTCATTACTCCAGTAGCAAATAAGTTGATTGGAATTTGGGAAGAACTTGGAAATAATGCCGCAAAATAGTGTATTGATTAAATTAAATAGATTGCTCAAAAAATATCAAGCCGAAGGCAAGCAAAGATACTATAACCCATTTCCAGAGTTTGTAAAATCTCCGAAAAAAATTTTGTGCATTGAAAAATGTAAATGGCGATTTGAAGGCATCTGTATGTATATGCCAAATGGTTCCAGAACGCCTCAAAGAGTTTATGCACGATCAACATAATCAGAGAAGACTAAAAATCAATGCATTTGTGATGGAAAATAAAGAATCAATGCCAACAATGCATCGGTTGCAGAAGATATAGATAGAAGCAATAGTTCACAATATACAGAAAGATATGATTGTTTTAACTTTGCCTTGATATGTGACAGGATTGGGTTGCCTGATAGAGTAGCATCAGCATAGGGAACCGATCTTTTCCAAGATTTCGAAATGAAAGATCAGTATGGCGAACCTCTCATCACGGATAAATCGAAAGTTCGCAGAGAAAGAGACAAATACAGATGATAATTGCTTCGCAAACGGTAAGATAATACCAATTCGTTAGCGTTTTCATTCGATGGTAGAAAAGAGGATACTGTAACGAGAGATAAAATTGATGGGAAGTATCATAGTAGGATGGTAAGAGAACCGCATCTTGTTATTTTGAGAAATCCAAATTCTAAACTGATTAGTTACGTAAGACTGGAACATGAAGCGGCTGAATACAAAACAACCAAATTAAATGATTTTTTCAACGATAAAAATATATCACTGAATTCTTACCTACCATACCGCAGCGGCACACAACGGAATATCCATCCGAAAATTGACGGATTCTGGTTGAATTTATAATTAATTGTTATATGCCAATGTACTTCAATATCAAGTATTACAGCTCTCTGTGTATTATTGTTCACGTTCATTAGTTGTTCACGGTTTTCGAAAAATATCTTGCTATCAATGTTGTTTGATGATAGCAACAAAAAGCGAGATTGTGCTATAAAGAAATACATGAAGACTCGATTAGGGCACTTTAAATGAGTCAAAGTGGAATTTTTCAGAATTTGACCCTTGGGTCAAAATAAGGAACATCAGAATTCAAATCAGAGGTATGGTCCTTGGGCAACGTTTTTTATTTTGATCTTTAGAATACGATTTTCCTTGTCACTTTGGTTTCGGTTTTTAAATCGACTTGCCCTAGTATATATACAACAGATAAATTATAGGTCAAAAATATCGTCTGATTCACATGTTACAATTTTTTTGTTATATAATATTTGTTAATGAACTATTGTAATTGGAAAAAAATGTTCACTGAATTATCTTGTTGTTCTACAAAAGTTAGGCTCTTAATTTTTCACAAAATAAGTATCAAAAAAATCAGCAGACTTGACCGAACGAATATAGTAAAGACACAGCAATTTTTTTTTATTCAGCGAAATCTAAAATCATAGAATATAATTTAAGTGTAATCAATCTTAAGTTTGTAAATAAAAATTCAGGTATTTTTGTTGTATATATATTGCAAAAACAATGTGATAATAAAATTATCAAAAAAAAAAAAAAAAAAATACTGAAAGAATTTAAAAGGACTGGCTATCATATCTCTTTCGGGTGGAACATCCCGGACATCTGTGCTGCTAATGAATTCGCTACGAATTTAAATATTTATTGACAAGTGCTAACGGCCGCGAAAAACTCAACAAATTTTAACTATTATTTGATTTTAACTATCACCAAATATTTTTTAATATAAAATAACAACAATTGCATACAACAGTTCATAAAATAAAAAAGGAAAACGCTATAAACGATACAAATTAAAATTTTTATACAATAACAAACAACACAGCTTTATACTAAAACAACAATAAACAACCAACACAGCTAAATACTAAACAAATTTAAAGAATTAATGTACTATAAATAACAAAACAACACCACACTTGACGAAAGAAGAATCAAATTCAAATAACAATTAATACACAAACCAAATTGAAAAACGAAACAGAAAACTTAAATACTAACAATAACAATTTAATATTGAAATAAAATTATGAAAAAAAACGAAAAGGGCAAATAACAACAATATCTAACTAAATCAAAGAAATGAAAAAGACACGGTGGCCCTTTTGGCGTTGTAATAGTGAAAAAGTGTTAGCTTGTGTTGTACCTATTCTTATCCAGGCTTAGGGCTTTTATACACCCTTGTTAGTCTCATTGCTTCTTTTTTCTGTAACTTCTGTTTTTTAGTTCAACCTTCGGTACGAAGGACTTGGAAATGTCTGTTTTTGGACAATTTAACGGCGCAGGTATAACACGTTGAATAGTCAATTGGCAACAAGCATCTTCCTTGTCGTTCGTATTAGAGGGTTGGTCGTTTTATTTAATTTGATCTATTTCTGTAATGGCGGGTCACTTTTGCATTGATTTTTGCAATGTGCAAGGATTGAGGTTGAATTTTTTTCTGTATATAAGCACATTTGTCTCCAAAGGACGGATGTTTTCGCCTTATGTGAAACGCAGTTCTATGAAAATGCTGATCCACAGAATTTTTATATCTCTGGGTATCACCTTCTGTCCCTTTTTAATTTCTATTTCTATAATTTAATTGAAAGACCCCTATTCAATGTACATTCGCGACGAAGTTGTGTACCAGTAGTAGCAAACTCTTGGAATGCATGATGCGGAATTTAACTGTCTCTGGGTTAAGTTCAGAATCAGGGCACACTTTTTGCACTACGGATTTCTGTACAGAAGTCCAAACGCGGGAAGAGAGGTTACCATATCTGGTTTTGACTCCTTGCGAATTGCCCGAAGAGTAAAATTGTTGTTGCTAGTGATTTCAATGTTCACAAACGTCTTGACTACGCAATTCTGGCCGCACAACTTCTGAAGGTCAATACGTTGAGCTATTTGCGCGCATAATCACCTTGCGGAACTAGTGAAAGAACCCACACATATATCGCGTGTAGATGGGCATCAAAACAACAGCCTCGAATCTTTCCTCACTTCACACCCTTCTTGCGCCTCTCGGTAACTCAGATCAATGCACCATCTGCCTCTTTTTCGTTCTCCGCCATTTATGGCGTCTCACCTACGGCTAAGAAATGCTCTGTTTTTGTCTACGAAAAAGCACGTTGGGTTAAGCTCAATGATATCTTTAGACATTTTAATTGAAAACTTTGATTCCTTGACTCAAATGTCGAAGCCATGGCAGAGATGGTCGTTAGAATAATAAAGCTGGGGACAGATATGTTTATTCTACCCAAACGAATAAACTAAGACATAAATCTTGGTTCAATCACACATGCAGACTGGCTGTCAGACTGAGAGAGCAAGCATTCGGGAATTTGCGCAACAATAAATGCGACCTTATTGATTCGCTACGCAAAATATTCGTGTGCCGAAGTACTTAGGCGTGAAAAAGCTCTTTACGATCAGCGCCTTCGTGCTAAAGTTCTTACTTTTCTAAGGGGAAGTAAGAGCTTTTGGTCATTCGTTAAAAGACTCAGGAGTAGCGATTCGTGTTCTTTTAAGGAATAACCAAGCTTTCACGAACCCGGTAGATAAGGCAAACCTTTTGGCTGAACTATTTGCAAGTAATTCTTGCTTGCCGGAGAGCCTTCGTCCACTGACCGCATTCAAAAGCGTATCAATGGCTATGCCTAGTATATACTTTCGAGCCCGTGTTGTAAAAACGGTTCTTGCAAATAGCAACGTAAACAAGTCTTCTGGGCTGGATGGCGTACCAGATTGGTCCTGAAGCAGTGCTCTTTGTCGCTTGCTCGTCTATTAGCCAACCTTTTCAGTGCGTCATATCGCGCCTGTATTTTTTCTATCTTGCTGGAAAGTTGCCAATGTAACGCCATTCCGTAAAAACGGTGAGGCTACCAACTCTGAAAACTACCGCCCAATGGCAGTCTGTTCGGCACCCTCCAAGGTTATGGAGATTATCGTTAATCATCACCTTGTATTTGGAATCCAACAATTTTCTAAGCGATCGTCAATACGGCTTCCGTGAGAGCCGTTCAACTGGCGATCTGCTGACCGTACTCTCCGAGAGGTGTAACAAATCCATTCATAGTTTTGGTTTTAAATATTTCCAAGGCGTTTGATAAAGTTTGGCATGAGGCGCTAGTATCGAAACGTACTGCTTTTGGTGTCGGTAGTCACTTCTCTCGACTTATATCGAGCTTTCTCAGACATCGCTCTATAAGAGTACCGTAAGGCTCTGTTCTTTCCCTAACTCTATTCCTAATATTTCTTAATGACTTTCTTCTTCTAACTTCCAATCCTAACTATACTTTTGCAGACGACAGCAACATTTGTCATTCATATTCTTTTGATCGTAGGTCGAGCCTTTTGGAGATTGAGGCGAAAAGACGAAATATGAATGACACACTCACGAGTGACTTGGCGAAAGTCTCCGAGTGGGGTCGTACGAATCGGGTCGATTTTAATGCGCGCAAGACCTAATGTCTTTTTTTGTGGTGTCGTCTGTAACTATGAGTAATGTGGATATTGAGGAGTCAGATGCTCTTAATGTTCTAGGCATGAGGATTCATCGTGAACGATCACATTTTTAATGTGTCAAAACAAGCATTCAAGTGCCTCGGTTTTTTAAGACGGTGTAAGAAATACTTCACTTCATCTGACCTTCTCAATATTTATCCGACCCAAAATGGGATACAACTTTCTTGTATGGGCCGGTGCTTCAAAGTCTATTTTGGGGCCTCACTACCGCGTGCAGGAGAGGGGGAAGGTGCTTTTTAATGATGAAAGTGTAGCCAACTCTATCGATTCCTTAGAGCGTGGTCGCAATGTGGCGTGTGTTTCATTGTTCTATCGGTGCTATAACGGAATGTGTTCTATCGAAATAAAGGAATTGATTTTGCAGTACTCGTTTTTTCCGTAGAGCATATCACTTTGTAGTTGATTGTCCAATGAATCGCATAACGCATTATAGAGAGATTTCGTTCTTTAGACACACCGTTCGTTTGTGGAACGATCTTCCCGAGAAAGTTTTTCCTGTCATTTACGATATGGATGGGTTTAAATCAAACGTCCATAAACACTACTCCCTCTATCCTCTTTCCCACAATATATTTTCCTAGTACCAGCACAATGCACTGCCTGAGTAGGATTACCCTTGAGTGCTGGCCTTAAGTTAAAAAAAGGGTGAGCACACATCTCTCCATCTGAACCTATTAAGCTGTCTTTTACGCAGAAGTATTTGTTGGACGCTGATAGACCCTGGACAGAGGGTGATACTTGCTTCATTGCTAGACTCACATGGCCCAGGTTGGACAGAAAGCGTACCAATCAACTGTTTAAACTGGACCGAATATCTTTTCAACGAAGTCAGACCAGACACCATGCCTGAGATTCCTAATGAATGGATTTTCCTTTAATAATCATTTTGCATGAATATCTATCTAAACATGGAATTATATTCTCATCAATGGGTAAATTGTGAATAAACTACATATATGAAACGTATGTTGCATAAGTCTACTAACGGTCCCACTTTTTGCGAATTTATCTGTTGGATCAATGTTGTTATTGTCAAATATATAAATAATTAAATCGCTTTATAATTTCTGTACGTTTCTTTGATTTCTTGAAAAGGCGAAATAAGTTCAACGGTAAAGATGGGTCCTTTGACCAGATTAGTTTCTATTCTGGTAATATATGGTAGCTAGTAAAGAACAACAATCCAACAAAATGTTTTACATCATGCGGCTCAACAATAAACTTTACATTGCACTGACGTATTGGTTTAGTCGCCAATAATATGAAACAATTCATCATTAAAAAAGAGATAAAATGTTAAATTGGAGACTGTCTATTTAGTTTTTCCATAACATCAGAAACACGTTCTTATTTACAATATATCAATATGTATTGGCGTTCTATCAAACAAAGATGGTTTTATTAATTTTATTGCCTAATTTGATTTGATTTTTGCCCTTTGGTAAGTAAAATTACCAGAAGGAGCCAAGTTATTTATTTATATAATTTTTATGTTTATTTGAAAATATGTCCATTTTTGGATGTTTGTAAAAGGCATATAAATCAAAAATATATACAGTGACTTTAACGCATAACCGAACACATTTTTTTCCATACATAGGTACTCTATATAAATATAATAAATATATAGATTTTTCGGTGTCTTATTTATACTTCAGATATTTATCTCTATGAATAATAGGAAAACCAACACTTGATATAATAATAACTGTAAGGTCCCATACAAGAACAAAAATAACTAAATTTTTTAAATGCAATTAATTACTTAAATGCAATAATCGACCAATCAGTAAAAATTTGCATATACTTTGTAATCTAGTATCTTAGAATTGATTATGATATACTTCCGGCTCTATGGAGTTTAATAATGTTACATTAAGTTGCACAAGAGTGTTGACCATTTTTTGATGAACTCCCTTATTAGTTCCTCCCAAAGACGTCAAATTACATAAGTTTCTGGACTCCGTGCATGTGTTTCTATAAGTTCGGAAAAATATGAGTTAACTGAAGCTATGTGATACCTGATTATTCATTTTTTTTAAATAATCATGTCATAGCGCAACAAGACATTAATATTAATATCTTGTGTTATTAATAAATGAAAGCGCTATGGGAGAATTAAAATTTTAATGATAACAAACTTAAGCAAATAAGATAATAAAAAATATTCTCAAATAAGAAGTAAAAATATTAATATTAAAGAATTAAAAGAAACATAAGTATATATAAAAACTTGCAAAAGCATATAAATGTGGAAAATGGATAATTTCGAATTAAAAAAGTACAACTCAATGTATCAGATATAATTAGGCAAAGAAACCAAAGACTTGTGGCATGAATATAAAATGAGCGATGAGACAAAAGAGTTCATACCGTTGTTGAAACCTACTACATAAGTAAACAGGCTGTTACGTGGTAATAATTCGATGTAGAAATACAAGATACCCTATTTTCAAAAGACTCTCAAAACTAACATTAATAATGCGGTAAGAGTAATGTGAGATATGGTCACGACGCTCCCTAAGGAAAACATATCTTGTTTTGTTGTTGTTGGCTACATTGAGCCTCTCCTTGTCATTTCTGTCACAGTTTGCGTAAATTTCACATCCGAATAAATGAGCAGTAATTAAATATGTTTTAGCAAGTTGCACACGAATGACAAAAGGAGTACCATCAATGACAGCCCATAAGTTTTGAAGCATGCTACCAAGATCGATACTACCAAGTTAAAGGCAGATTTAACGTATATTCTGTTTCCTTTAGTAGTAACCTAAGGTATGTCAAATGACTTATTGGACTTCCACAGAACTATACATTTCGACTTTGAAAGATTAATATAAAGTCCATTGGCCGCAGCTCACCTTTCAATTTTCCGTAAATTCTCATTGAAGGAGCCTTCACACGAGCCTATATTCCCGATACGGGTACAGGTGTAAAGTTGCACGTCAACAGCATACATATGAATATTACAGTAAGATAAAACATAAAGTAAATCATTATAATAAATACAGAACAAGAGGCCATAGTACTAATACCTGCGCAACACCCCTACTAACATTAAGTGGGTCTGAGGTGATGTTATCCAGATGAACCCGTTGATATCGATTTGCAAGATATGAATATACTAAATTGCATGCAGAACTAGAAAAGTAAGCTAATTTCTGAATTAATAACTAATTAATAATATATAACATTAATAATATTATTTTTATTATTATTATAATAAAGAATTAATAATTAATTAAGAATAAATAATAATATAATAATAATTAATAATTAATTAATAATAAATAATAAATAATAAATATAATATAATAATAATAATAAATATAATATAAATATAATATAAATAACAAATATAATATAATATAAAATATAATACTTTTATTATTATTATTATAATAAATAATTAATAATAAATAATAATATTATATTATTATTATTTTTATTATTATTATTATTATTATTATTATTATTATTATTATTATTATTATTATTATTATTATTATTATTATTATTATTATTATTATTATTATTATTATTATTATTATTATTATTATTATTATTATTATTATTATTATTATTATTATTATTATTATTATTATTATTATTATTATTATTATTATTATTATTATTATTATTATTATTATTATTATTATTATTATTATTATTATTATTATTATTATTATTATTATTATTATTATTATTATTATTATTATTATTATTATTATTATTATTATTATTATTATTATTATTATTATTATTATTATTATTATTATTATTATTATTATTATTATTATTATTATTATTATTATTATTATTATTATTATTATTATTATTATTATTATTATTATTATTATTATTATTATTATTATTATTATTATTATTATTATTATTATTATTATTATTATTATTATTATTATTATTATTATTATTATTATTATTATTATTATTATTATTATTATTATTATTATTATTATTATTATTATTATTATTATTATTATTATTATTATTATTATTATTATTATTATTATTATTATTATTATTATTATTATTATTATTATTATTATTATTATTATTATTATTATTATTATTATTATTATTATTATTATTATTATTATTATTATTATTATTATTATTATTATTATTATTATTATTATTATTATTATTATTATTATTATTATTATTATTATTATTATTATTATTATTATTATTATTATTATTATTATTATTATTATTATTATTATTATTATTATTATTATTATTATTATTATTATTATTATTATTATTATTATTATTATTATTATTATTATTATTATTATTATTATTATTATTATTATTATTATTATTATTATTATTATTATTATTATTATTATTATTATTATTATTATTATTATTATTATTATTATTATTATTATTATTATTATTATTATTATTATTATTATTATTATTATTATTATTATTATTATTATTATTATTATTATTATTATTATTATTATTATTATTATTATTATTATTATTATTATTATTATTATTATTATTATTATTATTATTATTATTATTATTATTATTATTATTATTATTATTATTATTATTATTATTATTATTATTATTATTATTATTATTATTATTATTATTATTATTATTATTATTATTATTATTATTATTATTATTATTATTATTATTATTATTATTATTATTATTATTATTATTATTATTATTATTATTATTATTATTATTATTATTATTATTATTATTATTATTATTATTATTATTATTATTATTATTATTATTATTATTATTATTATTATTATTATTATTATTATTATTATTATTATTATTATTATTATTATTATTATTATTATTATTATTATTATTATTATTATTATTATTATTATTATTATTATTATTATTATTATTATTATTATTATTATTATTATTATTATTATTATTATTATTATTATTATTATTATTATTATTATTATTATTATTATTATTATTATTATTATTATTATTATTATTATTATTATTATTATTATTATTATTATTATTATTATTATTATTATTATTATTATTATTATTATTATTATTATTATTATTATTATTATTATTATTATTATTATTATTATTATTATTATTATTATTATTATTATTATTATTATTATTATTATTATTATTATTATTATTATTATTATTATTATTATTATTATTATTATTATTATTATTATTATTATTATTATTATTATTATTATTATTATTATTATTATTATTATTATTATTATTATTATTATTATTATTATTATTATTATTATTATTATTATTATTATTATTATTATTATTATTATTATTATTATTATTATTATTATTATTATTATTATTATTATTATTATTATTATTATTATTATTATTATTATTATTATTATTATTATTATTATTATTATTATTATTATTATTATTATTATTATTATTATTATTATTATTATTATTATTATTATTATTATTATTATTATTATTATTATTATTATTATTATTATTATTATTATTATTATTATTATTATTATTATTATTATTATTATTATTATTATTATTATTATTATTATTATTATTATTATTATTATTATTATTATTATTATTATTATTATTATTATTATTATTATTATTATTATTATTATTATTATTATTATTATTATTATTATTATTATTATTATTATTATTATTATTATTATTATTATTATTATTATTATTATTATTATTATTATTATTATTATTATTATTATTATTATTATTATTATTATTATTATTATTATTATTATTATTATTATTATTATTATTATTATTATTATTATTATTATTATTATTATTATTATTATTATTATTATTATTATTATTATTATTATTATTATTATTATTATTATTATTATTATTATTATTATTATTATTATTATTATTATTATTATTATTATTATTATTATTATTATTATTATTATTATTATTATTATTATTATTATTATTATTATTATTATTATTATTATTATTATTATTATTATTATTATTATTATTATTATTATTATTATTATTATTATTATTATTATTATTATTATTATTATTATTATTATTATTATTATTATTATTATTATTATTATTATTATTATTATTATTATTATTATTATTATTATTATTATTATTATTATTATTATTATTATTATTATTATTATTATTATTATTATTATTATTATTATTATTATTATTATTATTATTATTATTATTATTATTATTATTATTATTATTATTATTATTATTATTATTATTATTATTATTATTATTATTATTATTATTATTATTATTATTATTATTATTATTATTATTATTATTATTATTATTATTATTATTATTATTATTATTATTATTATTATTATTATTATTATTATTATTATTATTATTATTATTATTATTATTATTATTATTATTATTATTATTATTATTATTATTATTATTATTATTATTATTATTATTATTATTATTATTATTATTATTATTATTATTATTATTATTATTATTATTATTATTATTATTATTATTATTATTATTATTATTATTATTATTATTATTATTATTATTATTATTATTATTATTATTATTATTATTATTATTATTATTATTATTATTATTATTATTATTATTATTATTATTATTATTATTATTATTATTATTATTATTATTATTATTATTATTATTATTATTATTATTATTATTATTATTATTATTATTATTATTATTATTATTATTATTATTATTATTATTATTATTATTATTATTATTATTATTATTATTATTATTATTATTATTATTATTATTATTATTATTATTATTATTATTATTATTATTATTATTATTATTATTATTATTATTATTATTATTATTATTATTATTATTATTATTATTATTATTATTATTATTATTATTATTATTATTATTATTATTATTATTATTATTATTATTATTATTATTATTATTATTATTATTATTATTATTATTATTATTATTATTATTATTATTATTATTATTATTATTATTATTATTATTATTATTATTATTATTATTATTATTATTATTATTATTATTATTATTATTATTATTATTATTATTATTATTATTATTATTATTATTATTATTATTATTATTATTATTATTATTATTATTATTATTATTATTATTATTATTATTATTATTATTATTATTATTATTATTATTATTATTATTATTATTATTATTATTATTATTATTATTATTATTATTATTATTATTATTATTATTATTATTATTATTATTATTATTATTATTATTATTATTATTATTATTATTGCCTTCCTATTACTGTCACAGTAGACTAATGAGAGTTACGACTTGCAAGAACCCTTTAACTGCTTGGGCTTGAAGGAATATGCTAGTGGCTGATACTCTTGCAGGTCCGGGCAATATTTGAAAGCTCTTCGGCAAGTTCGAATTACCTGTAAACACTTCAGCTAGAATATTTGCCTTTTCAAACGGGAATTTTAAACCGAATTAGCGCTGTTCCTAAGCCTTTTTAATGAATGACCAAAAGCTCTAACTGCTACGGCACACTAGGATCTTGCCTGTTTGTGTAGCGAATCTGAATACTTCGTCTCTGGATCTGACTGCAAGTTTGCACATCTGATTAAGCAATAATTTCTTGATTTAATCGGAAGCCTTCTGAATGGGATGAAATTAGCCATACCTAGTTTTATTATATTGACAACCACTTAGGCTATTGCATTCACGCTAGAATCAAGAAAAAGTTTCCAATTAAAATGCCGTATAAAATGTTAATTTCAGTCCAACGAGCTTTCCCGTAATTGAAAACCAAGCGCTTCATAGGTGTAAATGAAGCGTTGTGAAGGGTGAAGAACGGAAAAGAGGCAGAAATGGTACAATAGTCCAATGGAATTTTCGAGAGGTGTGATGTCCTCAACTATATACTTTTCAGGGTGTGTAGTGAGAATATGTCGAGGGTGTTATTTTGATGCCCATCTACACACGGTATATGAGTAGGTTCATACTTATTGCGCAAGGTGGTTGTCCGCGGCAAGTAGGTCAATATATTGATCTTCTGCAGTTCTGCGGTCTGAATGGCGTAGCCAAGACGAATAATGAACTTTGAAATCACCAGCAACAACAATTTCACTATTTGAATAATTCGCAATGGTACTCGAAATGGAATCGGAAAGAGTCACAGCCAGAAATGGTAACCTGATGGCATTGGTACACGACTTCATCGCGAATGTACATTGCAACGCCTCTATGAAAATCAAAAAGGGATAGAATTTGATACCTAGGATTATAAAAATCCTGTGAATCAGTATTTTCAGAACCCGGATCTCATATAAGGCGAAAACATACAACCAATATGCGCGTACACAGAGAAGAAGTTCGCCCGTAGCCGGCGCACATTGCAGCAATAAATCCTAAAACGTCCTGCCATTACGTAAATTAAAACAAGGATAAGAAATAAAATAAAATAAATAAAAAACCACAAGCAAATAAAAATCAAACCCCAAGTGGTTCGTACTTAAGGGTTTAGTAGGGAATAAAGGAGAAGAGGGAAATAATAAGCACTGGTGTTAGGGGATATAACAGTTTTATTCTCCTCAGATCTTCCACTACGGACGGTCTATCATATATTGGCTCTTATGTTCTTTCGTTGCCGTTTTGATTTTTTTCGCTTCACTTTTATAAACTTTTTTGTTATTAGTTTTAATATTGTTTTAATACTGATTGTGATATTTTTTGTTTGTTTTAATATTGATATTGTTTTTCTTTTCATTTTGTTGTTTGTTTTGTTGTTTATTTAGTAGTTATCGAATGAAATTTAAGCCCTGGAGTGCCATTGTGGGGGCGATCATAAACCAATCTTTAAACCATAATGCTTAAGCAGAACTACTTATAGAATTGATATTACCAGTTAAACAACAGATGGATTGGTGATTGCGAAGAAATAGTTGACCCAGTTACTTCAAAACAAATTTGTGAAGTTCTTAACAAAGTTAATTTTCAATGTGGATCCAGGTAGGGAACGAGCATAGCTTCAGCGTTTTCTTAACGATTTATTTCTGGATATCAGAAGCTGTATAAACATCTGAAAAATTCAAGGTCACAAAGTCCAGTGGCAAATTATTTTGAAGGTGAAAAAGAAAGATGAATTTGCTGAAAACTCGTTGACCGTTCCTTCTAATCATGATAAGAATATTCCTGGTGATGAAAATGATAATCCTGCCAAATGGTGATATTAAATTACATGTTCCTCTAGTGATCAAAACAGCATGGAACCAATTGAAAAACAGTGTATACACGTACATATGTATATATTTGATGGTTGTGATACATTAAATATTATTAAAAAAATATTTTTATCTCTCTTCTCTTTATTGAATAATTATTATTAACTTAAAAAATAACAGTTGACTTTTTTATGCGATTTGGATTGACTTCTTATGCCTTGATTTAAATTTATATAGTATTTTTGATATACGAATAGTGTTACTGTATCGTTTTATGAGAATTCGGTTCAAGCGGATTTTCGTGGAACGAATTGATAGAATAAAACGAGGTCCGAGTGTACATAATTGTTGGTTAAGTTTCAATATTGCAATATTATTTACAATATTAGTACAAAAAATATAATCTTGTCAAATGTTATAAATTCAAAAAATGAAACTATAAAACAATGTTTATATACTCTGTCTTAGCATATGTCCAATGAATATGTATTTTGTATATTATATATTATATTGTTTCTCAAAGAGTAAGAATTTTTGCAAACGAGTTCCATTGAATGGTTGGTCACTGCCTGGTGGATATTTTCGCATCTGTAATAAAGAATAATAAAAAATAATATAGTAAAGATTGTCTTATTTTAATTAGATTTTAGTGCTCTTATTATACCATATAGCATTATTTAAGAAGCATACATTTTAGCATCGTTCAATCCTTCCTTTTCAATGACAAAAAATAGTGGAGTTTGGTTATAACGAAATATGTTGTTCGTGTTATACTTACATAACCCACGTTATGAATGTCGTGCGTAACAAGCTTCTGTCAAAAAAAAAGTTGGAATAGTGTATTTTCCTAAAGTAAACTACAGGCAAAGTAGCACTATGACGCATCTAATAGATGGTTTGTTTTGAAAAAAATAATAAACTTGAAAGAAATTATATCACTCTCCACTTTTATGGTAAAAAAACATAAACAAAGAAAGACTAAGCAATTAGCTGATTCAAGTGCTGTCTCTAAAGGTGGAAGTACATAACTCCCGCTATGAACATTTTGCGTTACAGGTTTCTGTCAAAAAGATTGAAAGAGTGTATTTTAATAAAGAAACTTACACGCAAAGTATGCAACGCTTCTAACGCGAACGAGTTGATCAACTTTCAGCTCTAAAGGCGTTGACAGCTGAACAGCCAACTTGCGTTTTATATGATGCGTTCAATTGTTTTGAAAAACTAAATTAATTCAATGAATTAAAAAAAAACTAGAATTAGATATATTTCACTCTCAATTTTTACATATAAAATTATGTAAGCAAAAGAAAATTAAGCAATTAGCTGATTCGAGTGCCTTAAAACGCTGAAAGTCTTAAAGTACCCCGCGCGCTAAATGCCCAACGCATGTTATGTAACTTCACCTTTAAAGTACCAAACGCGCTAAGCGTTCAACGCGTATTATATAACTTCTCCATAAGAGGTGTTGTACAATTCGCCGTTTTTAAAGCTTTACAAGTCGTAGTGTCAAACAAGATGAATTTAACAAGGTGAGTGCAAAATAAAAAAATTCCTGTTATAGGATTTCAAAAATAGTTCTTGCGACGTCACTTTTGTCGGAGTTGATATATAAAAGGTTGACAGTTTGCGTCAATAGTCAGTACGATTTTTTGTTGTGTTTGAAATATAAATGAAATTTGGCAATTTGAAAGCAAAACCGTTGTATGTGAAAAGAATTAAAAGTTTAAAACAAATATATAATAAATAGTACAAAAAGTTAAATGAAAAAATAATAATCTAAAATATAATAATACATTATATAAAAAATAATAATTTTTTACGTACTTGGCTACAGATAACCAAACAGACAACAAAAACATAAGCAGAAGTGTAGTAAATAAAAATAAATGGCAACAACAAAACAGGCAGAAGAGAAAACAAATAACATAACAACAAGAACCGAAAGAAGTAGATTTTTACATTTGCATGGCTTCATAAGAACTAAAAAAAGTAAAGAAATGGAATCTACCAGAAATATCGAGAGGTTCGAGAGCTTTCGAAGTCTTATTTACTCAGCACAAGGCTGCCAGATACATTTTGCTATCTACCTCAAATTTAAGAAACCAAATTTAAGAAATCCCAAGGAAATTCCTTTACAAAATAGTACCTTTAGACGATTAATGTAATTTATATATTTGTACTATGTAGCAACGAAGACAATTTTTATGTTATAAATATACATTTTTACATTTATATGTACATACAAGGACCTAGATGTACATATTTCATCTATCCATTAGTTCGTAAAGAGAATTAATGGGCGTATATGAAGCCCAAATTATGCAAGCATCAACTTAAGAGAAAAAACTTTACTCCTGGGTATATGGACAAATATACGTCTCAATATTTCAAACTATTATAAACGCTAAAACAAATACTAATTTTGACCCAGGTACAATTATACAAAGTACTTTGAAAATGAATTTGTTATATTAAATAAAATGTTTGTTTGGAAAGCTGATTAATTTATTTTTAAATTCCTTTGGGTCTTCGGTTAAAATCTTTGAGGATTACAGATATATCTGAAATTGAAGACCGAAACTCTTTCCGTACATACGTACATAATTCCCGCGACATCAAAAGTGGAACAAGGGGGACTTCTCTCAATCAATGAGTGCACCCCGTTCTATTTTTTAGACGCATTTAAAGGGACTTACAGTTCAATGACAGCTCCGAATGAAGACGCATTATTTAGAGGGGTTTTTCATAACGTAAATACTCACAATCAGTCGCTAGCAATCTTATAAGGTCATACCGCCGTTGAAATTTGTCAGATGGTCTGGCAATGTATTGAACCGAGGATCTAAGACCTTGCGAGTCCATCGGCAAAGTACGACCCTGTTAGTCGCACCAAGTTGTTGAAGATAGCCAAAGCACTCTTCGACTATACGCGATTTCAGCGAATATAAAGCTAGTGCCCTGAGTGCTGGCTGACTATCCAAAAATATGATTATGTGGACACCTCTAATGCTCCTCTGTAGGTTTATCCTAGCGTACACTGAAATTGCGTGAATTTCAGCTTGAAAGACACTTGGCCATAGATACGAAGATCTTTGTTTTTGGCTCAAAGACCCCCGTTCCTACACTCGTATTAGTCCTCGATCCATCCGTGAACCATTTTAAACTTCTGTGGTTCACACAAGGCCCAGAAAATTATTACTCGCGATCAGGACACATCTCAAATCTCCATTCGAAAACTAGTTTAGGATTCAGAGAGTCCGTTATCGATCACTCGACCAAACGAACTAAGTGGTGTAAACCATTTTATGTCTTCAATGATCCAAGCCTGACAGCTGAAAATGGCCCAGTCATAGCCAGACAAGCCTGTCTTTGAAGACCGCCCAGTTATTTCCTAGTGACCACCTGCTAATCCATAGGCCAACAAACGAGGGATGTGTACGTAATGATGTTATGTATGTACGTATTCAATAATGAATTATTGAATTAAAATCAAACATAAGATTTATTTTAACCGCAATCTACGAACTCATAAATAAATATTCTTAAAAGGTAACAAGGTAACAATATAAACACAATTTTACAATTTCAAAAATAACATGCGTATGAAGTTGGTGATTTGTTCTCCGCACTTATAAATAATAGAACCGGAGTAGTATGGAGTGAAATATATGGAAAATCATTTTCAAAATATACCATTTTTGACAGAATCACTTCTTACCATCAAATCTAGTCCGAGATGCCCACGAAGTATGTTGTTGCCAAATACTGTTCCATTTGTTGAACAATTTCAAAAAGTCATATTTCGCCAGGAAAAATATAAATTTTAATACCAGAATTAGTACACCATTTTAATCGTATTTTGGCCGGAAGCCTCAGAAAATCGTGGAAACAGCCGGTTTTTAATGTCTTTGATTGCAAGATGACAAAAGAAAGAAGAAGCAAGATGAAGCGGAACCTATTTTTTTAAGAAAATTTTTCCGAAATATCAGTACCTGGTACGCAACCAGTTTATTGGAGTGTTTTTTAATAAATTTAAGGGCAGCTATTTTTTAACATATTGTTACGAAAATAAAAATGCCTAAAAAACGAATACATCATATCACGGTTTGTATTGTGGGAGTTTTGTCTATTGGCTTGTGTAAAAATTGATATTGTGTTACCCTGGTTTTGCCATACTGATTTGTGTATTTGACGGTATTGCCAATTCGACCATCTATGGTTAACACAATCTCATATGTTTAAGATTAACGGATATAAAATAGAGGATATGAAAGCATTTGAGAAATAAATTTTAATTTAAAAAAAATATATATATTTTTATTTTTGTGCAGATTTTGTGGGATGATTTTGAAGAAGGTTAAAGACTTTACTTTGGTAATTAAATGAATTGTACTTATATTGACGTGGCAAATAGTATTATCACTATTGAGTCTGTCAAGGTGCCATCTATTTTGAGTTGCTTATGAGTGATTTAATTATTTTTCGAGTTAAGAGATTTTTTTTGTCACTTAATACTATTCTTTTCTTTTTAAAAACTTCGATATTTCGAGAAAAGCGAGTTTAATATCAATGATAGCCCTCGATAATACAGGTTTACAGACAGAATATTTTAAATGTTTGTCCAAACATTTTAGCCCTAAAATACTAAAGTATGTAAATTTTACGTATAGTTTTTTTATTAATATTGTTGCTATAAAAGCATAAAGCGACCTCTCGATATCAATCTTCACAGGTGCTCTCAACTATAGTTTTTCAACACACAAGACATAAAAAGGCTGCTGCTGCCATCAAATTATTTATGAAGCCGACAACGTGACAGAAAACCCTGTTGAGAGGCATTTCCGGCTTGCTGCCGTGATGCTCGCTATAATCTATGTGTTTATAGCATTAGACTTAACGTTAAAAATAGTATACGTAAATTTTGCGTTGAATATTTGAATATTTTTGCATCTTGAAAAAAAATAATAATATAAATAAAAAACTGTACATTAAAACAGCATATGAAAATCGTTTTAGTTGAATATTTCATAGTACGTAAAATTTACGTAGCGTTAGTATTGTCCTTATAAAAAATAACGTTAGTATTTCAGGGCTAAAAACAAGTGTTTATTTGCATTATAAACATCCACTGTATTGTATTTCTTCTGTAGTAGATGGCATTGTAGTTTTCTCTACATTATGTTTCTGAGGTGTCTGAAATATTTTACATGTATAGAGTGGGCCACTTAAAAGTTTAAATTTATAAATGCAATAAAACTAAAACGGTTTGATATTTTGCCAAATTAATTTTTTGTTGTGAAGTACAGTTTTTCCGGTTAAAAATGAAATATTTCATTTATATGGCTGCCGCCCTATTCGATCGGACCAATTTTCGGAAACTTTTTCGAGTGTATGTATCTCGGCAATGGCAATACGAATGTTGGTCTTCAAATGCTCAAACGACGCCCCACAGAAAATATTCCAACGATGTCAAATCGCAGTCTCTTGGCGGCTAACTGATATCACCATTTCGGCTAATTCAACGGCCGTCAAACGTTTGACGCAATAAATCGAATGTGGCATGAGATGTGTGGTAAGTTGCACCATCCTGTTGAAAAAACTTTGGTCTAATTAATTTATTAGACCAAGTTTTAAAAAGATAAGATTTTGAGAACCCAGAACAAATTTGAATTCAAGTCTTATAATAAATAATTAAATAGATTTAATTTTAGAAATTGTTAAATATTTTTAAATTGTATCAAAGAAAACGACAAACAGGATTCATGCAGTTTCAGAGTTTCGGCAATTAAAATTTTTAAACTTTGAAAATATGTATAAACAAAAAGATGTTTCTTTGATAAACTTTTAGAAAATAATATCTGAAGTTAAACATGCTAATTCTGAATATGTTTCTCCAATTATTATGTTCCCAACCATTCCCATGATCATATAGTGAGTTAAAGCGACTCTGGTTGCAATGATCCTGTTACATTATTGTGTCATATTATTGTGGATCTTTTGGTATTTTTAATAATTCATAAAAGTCAGCATTTGTTATAAGCTCGTTGTAATAAGTTATAGTTTGCATACTAGAGTTTGAATTAAATTTAATAAAATCAATTGTATAAAAACTAAATTAATTTGTGTAATAATTTTTTTCACTGCATTTAGGCACCTTAACTATATTTTTGAATACAATCAATCAGCGATTCTTAACTGGCCCCCTAGCAGAGACCCAGTTACACTCAGTGGTGTCCTTAATAACAAAAAATATTTTATAATTAAATAAGTAAGCTCTGTGATTCCCAAGGGATCCTCCACCGATATAGCTAAAGCTGGATTCACAAGCATTTTGTTCTGAAACGATTAAGCCACTTCTAGCAATTGTTCTGGAAAAACAAGGGTACCATATGAAATATTTTTGTAAAAGAGGCGTGATAGTTTTACAATTTGGCAGCACAGTAGCAGATGATTACAATTTGCTTGTTTTCTTTGTGTCACACTATATTAGTTATTGTGTAATAAACAAATTAGCATTCACTTACTGCAATTAATTAAGCACAACTTGTTGAATGGTTTTGATAATCATCTACAAAATTTAACTTACTTCCAATTCCAATAGAGGTTGCTATTGTTAACCACACACCTTGCTTATATGATTATTTTTATAACTTTTATTACTCATATCATACAAACATTCTTTTTTATTTCTGAAGTAAGCTTCAACTGATTCATTTAACTCCATGGTAATGTTTATTTAATTTAATTTTTAATATAATAATATTAATCAACAGTTATTTTTTTAAAACAAACAATACAAAACAAGTGATATGTATTGTATTATACATACATACATATACTATTATGTGGCAGGTCAGTTCAACTTTGCTTAAGAAATTTAAGTAGCTGACAGCACAGCTCAATTGTTTCGGAACAAAAATTAAAATTAAACCAATTCAAGCTCTCTCTCAAAAAAAGAACGTCAAACTACATATAAAAAAAATGATTTCGGAACAAAATTAACAATGGGTGAATCTAGCTTAAAAAATAAAATTTAACAACACAAAACTTGAACGCTCCTCCTTCGACAAACTGATATTCCTGATGAAAAAATCGCAGAAGTTTATCAGATCGAAGGTAGAGTAATCCGCTCCCCAGTAGGTATCCGTGATCATAAAAACGAATTTCCAAAAAGGAATCAAACGGACCTCCCGGGAGGCTTAAAAGAGTTGCTAATTTGGCCGGTTCGCGTCACACGGCCAAGACTACAAAAAATTGTTTGTTTTAAAGAATTAGCAGAGATAGAAAATATATGCATTCCATGTAACCAAAATTTCTAACAGTGTAATTTTTTTAAAAAGATATTCTGCAAAGTTAAAAAAAGTTTACTGAAAGAAAATATATAAAATTATTTAAAAATATCCTGCAAAAATCTGTAAAATTTATTGGAAAATATAAAAGAACATTTTGAAACAAAATATAAAGAAGTGGAAGTGTAATATAAAAGTGAGTGAGAATGGAGGATGTGAGAACTAATTTGACTCCCGTGAGGGCTCACGGGAACCGTTTTATCGCCTCATAGAACAAGTAAAATTAGTAGGTGGTAGGATAAATAAAATAGAACAGACTAATGACGTAGCTGAGTTGAGTACGACATTAGGTCAGATAGAAAGACAAAAACAAGATAATTTAGGTAATACAAAGGAGTTATTTCAAGATTACAAGCATCAAAAGTGGAAGGAGATTTAAAATCGTTTTGTCGACTTCCCCATGGCGTCAAACAATTACTTTCATTCGATAGTAGTCCTTTATGTTTTACGGATACATTCGGCCAATGGTTCTGAAACCTATTTATCGCGCTATCATTAAAGGATTAGACAGAAGGTTGTTGGAGAAGCAAATGCAGCCTCCGTATCGTATAAGCCGACTGGAAGACGGTGAAGAAAATACTGTCGCTCCATTATGTCGTCAAAAGGGATATTCGATATTAGAACATCAACTTAACCATCTCTCGCAAGGTTCATCGAAGGTGGATGAATTATATTCAACTGCAAACCACCAATTATCCCTTAATATAAGCAAGCTTAAAACCGAAACTTACAGTGAAAAAACTATAAATGTTCTAATAGCAACGCACAGGAGCAGAGCCAGAACCCAAAACGGTAATAATTCAGCTGCCAAGAACATTACCAAAAACGTTGTTGGCTTGCTTAGAGCTGCAAAATCTGACGATGAGGGATAACATTCCGCATTCTGCATACGGGAGTACCGATTCATAACAATAGGCAACAATTCTCCCAAACGCTTACAACAATTCCGCTTAGAGCATATATATATTTCTTAACAATTTTAATTCCAATCATATGTTAGTACCTTATCAGTACATATATCATCATTGTAGAAAAAAGAATTGATTCAGGGATATTTAATATGGGAAAACAACCGCGTCTCTTTCATCTGTTGAAATAAATATAAAGCAGTAACTTGGCACTAACTGCAAGGCTCTTTCTTTCAAATTATTATTTTAGAATATTTAGGCTATATTGCTGACTGCCTTTAACTCTACAAAACTAAACAAAAATTTTTTTATTTGAATAAATTTATACAACCATATGCAAAAAATATCAAAAGAAGACTTGTAGTGCATGTTAGTTACCACACACTCTAAGCTTAAGAAACATTTGTTAAAAAAACGTATACAAAAGCCTACGTTAGCTAATGATTGCTTTACTAAATTGTAAGTCTTCATGCTGGCAATACCATGATTTTTTTGCGTCGACGATATAAAAAAAAAAGAATGCCACACACACGAGTAGGCGAACCAAAAAAAGATTTATTTTTATTAATTTTATATGAAATCTTATTTTTTTTTTTTAAATAAATCCGTTTCAGTTTTCATTACCTTTTTATATTTTATTTGATGCTATGCATATATATTGCAAAAATTCTTCAAATCCTATATACATGCACTTAGTTTTGCACTTTTCGCTTAAATAAAGAGGAACTTATATTTTTTAACGCTATTCTTACAAATCTTTCTTTTTGTGGTGTTTTTAAAGAATTTAGATGAACTCTCCACAATATTATCCAAAAAGGTAAGAGAAATTGTTGCCATAGCTTTAACATGTTCCTCGAAGTTCATTTATATTTTTCCAGACGTTTTTTACTATTGTTGAAAAATTCCCCATTGAATGGGACTTTACGGTGATCACTAATTTAACTAAAATTTCTGTTGCAACAGCCGTTCTTTGACAATTTTAGCGGTCTTGCAAGATGACTCCCACTAAAAGGTGACTTCTTCTTTTGGGGTAAGGGTTTATGTCTCCAAAAAATATTCCTTGACCTCAAAATATGCCATTAGTAGGTAGCTTCTTACTTTAAAATTTTTAAAGTTAACGCAGGTTTAATAAAGTGATTTTAAGCAAACAATCGTTTTTGCATACAACATTAAGGAATTTTGCTTGACAAAGATTTAACAAGCTATGTTATTTTTATTTTATTTAATTTTTTTGCATATGGCCGATAGACTTATTACAAAGAAATATATTGATCGATAGTTACTTACTTAAGTGATTAACTGTACATATGTATATGCATATTAAACAGTAGATTAATTTTTTTATCTTAAATGTGTTCTGCATTTTTTTCTAATAAATTCAACAAGTTTTTGGAAGATCTCTTTCTGCGAATTTAAAATAAAATAGGTGTGTTTATACAAATTTAGATTTATTGTTTTTTTATATAAAATAAAGTTTTTATAGTACTTTATAATCATTGATTTTGAATTGAATTCTTTAAAGTATGTTCAAAAAGTATGTTCTCAATAAACAAAGTTTTTTATAGCCGTGTTCGTTATAAACATAGTAATTTATAAGATAGTGGGTCTCCGAAAAAGTGTTCGTTATAAACACGGTGTTCGTTATAACCGCTTTCCACTGTAATAAGTTTTATTAAATACTTTTTTGTTTATTATAGCTCTGTGATTGGTGCTAAAAGAGCCAATATAAAAATATTTACTTTTGAGAAAATTGTTATTAATTTTTATATTACACATAAATATATATACGAGTTCATAGTAACATTGGCTAGCAAAACCCCTATAAAGCTGTTCTGAGTTCAATTTAGTGTTGCCAGACGTACTGTTTTTATCAGTACGTGTACTGATGTTTGTTTAATGAACTGATTTATGCATAAAATTTAAATCAGTATGCAAATGTACTGATTTTATCATGCTTGTACTTTTACTGATTTTTTTTTATCTTTAAATTTTTGAGTTCCTAAAACTGTATAAGGTGAATGTACCAATAGTCGGGAGTTCAAAACTATTCTTTATTTCAAGCCACTGTCCTTGCCCATGCGAATCTGGTATATAATTGATGACTAGTTATTACAATTAATTTATTTGCTTTGTTTCAGATTATTAAGATAATTTCAATAATTTTTTACTTTAATTGAAAAAATTACTGTTTTTGCGAAAAGCACCAAATTTGCCAAACTTCGGCACTATTTTTCCAGTTTTCGGCGTACCATGTTCCTATTTTCGGCATAACATATTTTAGTGCAAAAAATAGTACATCGTTATTGATTTCAAACTGTTAATTATTAAAAACAAATTTTTTTCACATTTTATATATTCAATAAGATGAAGTAGGCCCGAAAGATAAATTCATATCAGAAAATCATGAATATTATTTGTGTATAATTCAGATTTTGTGCATAGGTTACATGTTAAAGCTAAAAAGTAATAAAGTAGGTCACAAAGGAATATATAATATGAATATATTATATGGACGTGGCTTCTGAAAGCTAACCTCTAAAGCTTAAGTCTATAACTGCTATTTCAAAATGTCTCACTTTTGCCATGGACCGGTCATATAATGAGCATCCTCTCAAGCCGCTTAGTTACAGTTTGAACATAGCATGTCATTAACGCTGTCAAATCAAGAACTCTGCAATGTCCTCTCCGGAAAAAGAAAATCATTACACGAAAAATGGATACCACGTAAAAATTCATGAGTCGAATCATTAAAATAGACTTGAACACTTGTTGACTGCCACTTAAAGAAAATGTGGTAGAAAAATCCAAACGTCTTTTGGAGAAGTACGATGATAATTTGGTCAGAACAAGTTTGTTTACTGACGAAAAATTTTTACCGAACCAAATAGTCTAAAGAAGTGGTAAGCTCAGATTCACCCACGCGTCGAGGAGGTAATCCAGTTTATTATGAGGGCGTCGTAGTAGCATTTCTGTAAACAATGAATCAAAACATCAGCCAAAGTTTACCAGAAATCCGTCTTGAAAGCGGCTTCAAGCCACTTAATCATTCCCAGTTCCAAAAACAGCTGTATATTTTGCAAGAGGATTTTAAGACTGCTCATAAGGTTAAAATGACGCAAACGTGGCTCCCAAAAATTTTCCAACTCTTATAGTCCTGTTCTGGACCCTCTGTATTACAAATTTAGCCTTTTAGTGGTTATGTTTTGTCACAAAATAAAGCCCAACATTAATTTTCTTAGGACTTTATTGGCTCTTGATTAGGCCAGATTTTGAGATGGCTGACATGCGTACAATCATTGATGCTACTTAAGACGTGGTTGAAAAAGATATTAAGATTTAATAAATTATTATTTCTAGAAGTCTTAACTTATTTTGAGATCTCAAAACTAGTAGTAAAGGCTACTGCCGATCATAGGAACAAGTGGTTTTCAGTGGTGTTCAGTGGCATTGGAGTGCGAACTACTGACAAATTTTTCGATATCGCTTAAAGCTAAAGCAACATAACGTTTTTTTAACTCTTTCACTTTTATTGCCATATTTCAACAAAAAATATTTCCGATTGAAAATTAATTATTTTAAAATAATTATTGACATTATAAATTCGGCTCCCCATTAATCACAAGCCACAGCTACCACGTAGCTCGCACAAGGGGGCCTCACCATAGTCTGGCAGGAAGTTCCTGGGGCTCCCGACACCCGTGGTACCAGAATTAAGCCTCTGGTCAGCCTTCGGAGTATAAATACTACTACCAGTGTAAGTCCCAAACGACTCCGGATTCCGGACAAGAAACAATTAACAACAAAACAATAAACGGAGCCAGCCTCATAGGAGAACTCAAAGTGGCATCGTGCGCCACGGACACAATACACAAAACAAAAACACAACTAGTCAAACATAGACCAGTACAATATAAAACACACATGAATGGCAGGTGCAAACCAGATCCGCAAACAGCAAGTCAGCAAAACAACACACTATGGTCGGCAGCTACGAGATAAACAGCAAAGCAGGAAGCGGCATAAGAACTAGCAGCATAATACACCAACTGTCAGCACTCCACCGGAAAACCGAGCTAGAAAAAGCTAACCAGGAGACCGCTAAGATGGTGATGATGGTTGGGTTCAACCTCCGCTAACAATGCCGTTCTTTTACGCCTAAGCATCTCAATCGTCCAGTCTATCATAAGTACGAACGTCCAACAATACCCTACTGAAGTCCCACACCCCCCGCATGAGTAATACCCATACTATCTAAATCCCTAACGTCATTATAGTCCGGGCATGAAGTCAGTACATGCCTCCAGTCCTCAATCCCCCTCCCACACCGACAGTCAGCTGATTCAGTCTGGCCAATTCGATGTAAAAATGCATTGAAAGAGCTGTGTCCCGTCAGTAAGAACCCCAGACATAAGCCAAAACCAAAGTCAGGGTGTTCCTGTACGAACGTAACGTTCGGAATGAATCCATAAGTCACACTTCCCTTGTCATTGTTCACCCATCTCGTCTGCCACCTATCTACGAGGCACCTCTGCAAAAGGGCCTTATACCTATCTCTCCTATTGTCTAGCTCTGAAGCAGAAAGCCAATCGTTCGTTCCAAGTGGCAGTCCCCACTTTACCCTGAAAGCAATATTTCTACCTACTACTTCCAAATCAAGCGGTGGTACACAAACAAGGATTTGCAAAGCATCGGTAGAGACTGTTCGACACACGGACACATGCTAAGAGTGCAATTCTCTTACACGTGAGAATCTTGCGCTGTTCAACAACAGACATGACCGTCTTATACCACACCGATGCGCCATACGCTGCACACGCGACGAAGAGCCCATTGTATATGATACGGACGGCACGCCTGCTGAGTCCCCAATCACCTCTCAATATGCGCCTAACTTTTCCATCAATGGCTGCCAGTCTATGCCTTACATAAGTGAGATGAGCGTGGAAGCTCATACGCTCTCCCACAACTATGCCGAGGTACTTGACCTGAGTCACATAGCGAATGCTGTTGTCACCAATTCTAATAAGTGGAGGTCGCCCGATAGACAATGAGCCCTTAAGCAACATCATCACCGTTTATCCACTGCGACATCCACACCAACCTCTATACCCCACTCATAAGCGTTACGAATGGCTTGAGCACCCCTCCTCTTCAGCTCAGCACGAGACTGGCCTTCGATCAGAATTAGCAAGTCATCCGCATACGCACACACTAAATGGACCACAGATAGGCCCTTGCGGACAACCCCGAAAAACCTCCATCCAAACCGTTTCAAAGGCTCCAACAAAACATGTTTTCCTACCCTCGACATTGGCCCACGAAAGATAATCGAAGGCACCCTTGAAATCGATGAAAAGCCAAGCACATATTTAGAAGACGATTGTTCGACAGAACTCTTAACATGCATCGAAGCGTCCTTCAACGCATTTGCGTTCCCTAAAACCAAACTGGTAAAATGAATGGCCCTCGGTTTAGCATTCCTTAACCCTGCACACCATGATTCTTTCCAATACTTTTCCAAATACTGACAAGAGGCTGATGCCCCGATAAAAGCGAGGTTTACTCACCACTTTATCAGGCGACTTAAGAAGCACCACAACACGAGCACATTTCCATGCCTTCGGGAAGTATCCATCATTGATGCACCTACCGTACACCGGCATCTTAGGTATTCAGGGATGGCCTTCTAGATGTTCTTACACATCTCTTCGGTCAACCCATCCAAACCTGGAGACTTCCTGCTTCTCACTCGACAAAAACAGTCATCTACTTTCGACCTCTCCAAGTTTGGAGGGCCAGTAATCTCCACCGGTGGGGGAGGATAATTGCCTGGCTCCGCCCTTGGAAAGAAAACCCCCAACAAAACGTCCGTGCAGTCTCTCCATGAAAACAACACGGTGTCGCCAACATCAAGGCCTCCTATGTCCACCTGACTCCTTCTACCCCTACAGATACGGTAAACCTTACCACAGGGGTCATCCCTATTTTCCTGTACGAATTTCCTCCACTTCTCCTCTTTAACTGTAACAATCATGTTGTACGTCTAAAGGCTGCCAAGATACTTAGTCCTACGCTTCGCCATACCTTCAACATTGGCACGCCTACCCCTCTGGAAACGCCTCCGGAGGTGTCGAACGTGCCGCCGTATTATCTCTAAGTCAGGGTCCACCATTTGACCATCTTGGGGTTCGCATAACTAGTTCGGCCCAACGATGCATCATTTACCGCAGATGCCGTTCGGACAATCTTGTCAACCTGGTCGTCAATCGTCAGTAGACTAAAGTCTTCAATTGGCACCGATGACAATGCCACCCTAAAACAGTACCGATAATGGTCCCAATCAACATCACGCTTTCGCCACCGTAAAACGCCATCTGTCCCCCTAGTCCGTTGTGGACAAGTAATCATAACCTTAATGTATGGTCATTTATCCCCCAATCGTCACAAACTCTCCAACTAAAGTCTAAAGCAGTAATTGCCGCCCCATGCGCAGCCGTCACGTCAATGTCACTGACGCCCATTGGCCCATCGAAAGTATATAGAGCTACTGGCTCATTTAACACACTCAAATCTCGCGAGAGCAGCCACTCACTAAGCACTCCTCCTCTTATAAAGTTCGGATGTCCAGACTTAAACCTGGAGATCTTACTGAACCGCATACGAGAGGAGATGTTTGCATCTAGGCTGGAATACTACTCGTATCCATATACCCTAGATAGGGTTCCAATGAAACGCCAGGCCTACAGTAGATGCTAGCCAGAAACATCTCCCCAAACTGCAATTTGACCCTAACACAAACCCCAACCTGGCTATTAGCTAATTTCGTACAATACACGTCAATGTACCTAACTATAATTGCGGCCATTCCCACATCGTCAGTAAATACGCGCATCCCCCCTGGAATCACCCTAACATCATCATTCGAAAAGTACGGCTCCTGGATTAGGGCAAAGCTTGCGTCCAGCTGACACATAGCTTGCCCGAGCTCGCACATCACCGCTTTCGAGCGCTGACAATTAAGCTGTATATGGCGCAACTCCATTGGTGTCTAGCTTTCGCTCTGGCAACCATAGCCGAGTACGTAATATAATATATATATATAATAATATATATATATATATATATATATATATATATATATATATATATATATATATATATATATATATATATGTATAATATAATATATATATATTTATATATATATATATATATATATATATATATATATATATATATATATATATATATATATATATATATATATATATATATCGACCGGTTTTTTGGTTCTCGAATACCGAATAAGCCGGTTACTTTAACACGAATTTAAATATGTAAAATTGTTATGTGTTTTTGTTGGAAATATGCTCTTCTCTTAAGTATTTTCTAAATTTAATATATGTATAACGTCTTATTTTTATAATGTATATGATAACCTTAAACGTCGCAAAAATAACTTGAAAACCATAGGAATTAAAAAAAAAATATGTCCACTTGAGCAATAACGTTTTTTCTTATTTTCTGTAAATAAATATTAATTTTTTATATATGGAAAATGATGATCAACTAACTAATTGAAAGGGACCTACAAACGCCGGCTCCAAACGGCAGATGTTATATAGGGTGGGCAATTAAAAAATGTAAATTTAAAAATGCAATAAAACAAAATCGGTTTGAATTTTTCTCAAATTAATTTCGTTATAAATGAAATATTATCTCATTCATATGGCTTTCGCGGCTGGCCTTACAGTTTGCCATTCAATGGGTCAAATTTTCGAGAGTATGGGAAACACCGTTCACATAAATACAATGAAGAGCGGGCACAAAAAATTGGTTATCATGCTGCGATAGGTGTCTCCATTGATCGTAATGGTTGCGAAATATGAATATTAAATATGAGCCGCTCCACAAGCCGCACCACGCTTCTGTAAGACCACATTTGGGCATTTTGAGCCCCAAATACGGCAATTTTGCTTATTAGCCTACCCACTAAAATGAAAATGAGCTTCACCCGAAAAGGTAATTAAAAAAAAATTTTTTTTTATTATTATTTGTTTTTTGCAATTTCCGACCAATTGTTTTTGTTTGGGAAATAAATTTCCAATAAATCCCAATGTTGCTCAAGCGTATATAGATTCATTTCGTTCAGTAGAGATAATGTATTGAATTCTGTGACAGAATAGAATGACATAAGTGTTGCCAGATTCGAAATAACCACTGGATCAAATTTCAACTTTTAAACTATAGTTAGTTAAGTTTTCAAGCGTAAATACTGATACCGTGATACCGCTGTTCAAATTCTTGATTGTTAGGCGGGTGTCTTACCTAACATAGTATAGTGGCACACACTATTAAATACGTAGTGCTTAAGAATTGAGAAGAATCTTATTTTAATGACAGAACCGGTTAACCGGTTATTTGACAAATCTATAAACGAAAAATTGTTATTTTTGAATTATTCGGAAACCGGTTTTTGAAAAATCTTGAATAATCGACCTCCCTAATATATACTCACCAATAAGAATATTCACACCAATATTTTTAATTGAAAATATCTTGGCTAAATAAGGGAAATCATTAAATGAAATATCAAAACCTAATTTAAAACACTCTTCATTATAAGATCCTAATGATATTTTATATCTGTGTAAAACTCAGTATTACCTTTATTTGATACATCAATTCAAAAAATTTAGATACTGTACTTACTGATAAAATAAAACTTCTGGCAACCCTATGCTTTATCAGTTATCGTTGAAACTTTCGATCTGGATGAAAAAAATACAAAAACAAATTGACCGTTGTTCTTGTTATTGTTTAAATTGTTATAGATCTGCATGTACCTTATTTATTATGCCATGAAACAACAGTAATTCTCAAACTTGATTTTCGTAACAATATTTAATAGTTGTGATAAATGAAATATTAAAAAATTATTTTTATCTTTCATCTCTTTATTTAATAATTGTTATAAACTTTGTTTGTTTTTCATTGTTTTAGTAAAAAAAATATGTTAAAAAAATGTGTTAATACGATTTTTATTGACTTCTAAGCTTTTATTTAATTTATGTAGCAATTTTTATATAGAATTAGTGTATCGTTTTATGAGAATTCGGTTTATGTGAATATTGTTTATATTGGCCGTTATGTAATGAATTTTGTTTTTAACAAAATGTGTACTAAATTTTATCCAATGTACAGATTCATATTCTGTAATGTACTGATTTCTTTGGTTTCAAACCTGCCAAAATTAGTTGAACTAGACATTGGCTGTTTTGCAAAATAGAAGAAAGTAAGAAAGGGAACCTAATGTAACGACTAAATCAAAACAGCAAAATATTGACTTTTCTAGCACCAAGCCACAAAGTTTTGTACATTAATGTTTTTGAAGTAAAGGCTATTGATTATTAAATTATTTCATTAATAACACACTTATTAAATAATTATGATTAGTTGAATGCTTTACTTACTGTAATTTTAGGTTGATTTATAGAAATTTATTACTTGAGAAGAATTTAAGATGATAATGAAAATTCTGTTTAATTATATTAAATACTTACCATTGTATTCTATTTTTCTAATGTGTAAAATACCACACTAAATATTGTTATTTGTTTATTTTATTTTTTTTTGTTTATTTATAAATAGTTGAGTACATACATATGTATATTTGATGCGTAAGTAATATTATATAAGTATGTATATATAGTGTAAAAATAACGAGGTACTTGTAATAAAATATGTTAGATATACATATTTCTGTTAATTTGGTTTTCAGTTTTATATTTGTTTAATTATATTTTATTGAAGTATTATTTAGTGTTTGATAGTTTGTTATCATCTTGGGAAAATCGTTTCTGTAAAAAAGCAATATTCCGTTACCATTAGTAGTTGTGTTTAGTCATTTAATTTTTTTTTCTTGAATATTCGCCATCAAAAGCTATTGTTGGAGTGTGCATATATATGCGCATATATATGTATTTACTATAAAAATTTAAATAATAAATATAATCTAAAGCAAAATAATGCAACTTAGTTCTTTAGTATCGTATCATCACAAATAAATATAAGTATGTACATATTTAAAGTTAAACAAATTTTAAGTCTCGATATTTTGCATGAGAAATTAAAGAATTATTTTAACAGCTAGAGATTTAAATCGATTATAATCGTAATCGTAACCGTAAAAACTTTAATGCAATTCGGGCCGAATAGGCTTAAGCGGGAGGCAGTGTTACGAAAATAAAAATACAACTCTGCAGTGAGGTATTTTGGTATATGTCAAGTTAGCAGCACTGCTATATCGAATATCTTTACGTTACATTTGAATTAGCGGATATGGAAATAGAAGATGGTCGATATTTCCTGAACCTTCTAAAATGCAGACAATTGGGTATATAAAGGGCTGTTTTACATACATGTCATTTAGTTATTGTTTGGCTACCGTAAGATAGAGACGTGTTAAAGCGAAAATAAAAAGTGTTGTATAAGCGAATATTATATTGTTGTAAACTGTATTAAAGTTGTTGTGTAGTAAATAAATATATAACAGTAAAACAAATAAATAAAACGGTATTTATTTTATCTTAAACGCAATTTAAATAAACTCAAACGTTTTAAAAAGGTTAAAAACGTAAAAATATATTATCGCGGGTATAACAATTTTATGTTGAAGAATTTTGGAGTAAAGTTGTTTTGAGCTATGAAAGTAGGAGTATTATAAGTGTGACGAAAACAAAAAGTCAAAAAAACTAGAAGTTCCGACATGAAATTTTGACACTCACGATAGAGCATTTATGTAGGTAGTTAAGCTATTGTTTAGCGTTACATATTGGCGGCATTTAAGTTTTGAACAATTATAGACCGTTTCACATATTCCAACCCAATCAAATACTAAAATGCAGTATTCTGTTTTTTGCTTGCTATCAATGTTAAAGTGTAAATAAATTTACGTATGGGTTTTTATGTGAAGAACTATTTGCAAGAGTGTGTTGGATCATAAGTATTGATTTTTTTTTTTTTGTACAATTTATACAATTACATTACACAAAAAATTTCAAATATGCAACAAAAGCTAACGTTTGTTTATTAGACTTAGCTCTTATCAGTGACAGCTCATTTTAGTTCAGCTCATTTAAATGAACTAGGTCGTTTACTTAGTTCAGTAGTCCAGTACTCAGTTGATTTTACATAAATTATTATTATTTTGTTGAAAATTTTCATTTTCAAATATTTCGCTTTGTAGACGTTTTTCAATTATAAACATTGAATATTTAGACATACATAATTATAAATACATAATTATAAATTATATTAAAGATGTAATTTAACGATATCCTTTTATTATTCTTTTTAATAAGACTCCGCTGCGCAAGAAAAACATTCGACAGCATTTGAACGCAAAAAAGCAATAGGCCGGACAAACAACTTCACCTTATATAATTTCACCATGGCCGCAATCGTTGCCACAACCTACTTTGACTGATTATTGTTTTTCAAAAATTGCCACATATAGTGCATGCATTTGCAGATAATTTTTAAACCAACATTTTATTCCGGTTATTTTTAAGGGTACTTTTTAAAAATTTTAATAAATAAGAATTTGCAAAACATGTTATTGCAGGTACATTTTAAAAGGTTATTTGTCGCAAGATTTGCAAATGTACACTAGTATTTCAGACAGTCTTTATTATTTTATTGCTGGGGTTTTAACTGATTTTTACATAAATGTCATTGAAATTATTCCTTGTACGAGTTCGTTTTTTCCATTTTTTATATTGTTTTGAATGAATTAAACCGTTAGAAAAATTAAAGTCGGCGAGACAAAAAACAGAGCAAAATCAATTGTGTCTTTCATACGAGTTTTCATTTGTTTATTTATTTATAAAAAGAAAAAATTGATAATATATTTTTTAACATAACATATTCATATATCTTTTGTTTAATTTGCTTATAATATTGCGGCAACACTGCTTACATATTTTATTTGCAAATTTTTTATTTTTCAAATTAACATGAGGACTACACGGTCAAGTTTTGCCTTTCAGTTTTTAATACACTCACACTTTTTTACTAACACACTCACAATTTTAAAAATTGATACCAACTTGATAATCAAATTTGCTTTCCATCGAGTGTTTCAAGTTGCTCTCAAGAAAACAGCTGATCATAATCGTCATGTACAATTTGTAGTTGTTTTCTCAGCGAAGACATTTTTAACAAAGAAATTGTTTTCAAATTGATTTCTTGCCGCCTACGTCACAGCTATCAATTTTAGTAAATTTTGACAAGCAATATATGAAACAATATCAAGAAAAACTTGATCGTGTAACCGCAGGGTAAGTGCCAAACATATCAATGAAACAAATATGAACGAAGAAGAAACAAACGAAAAGAAACATGAACTACGGGGCCAATGGAACTTATTGTCTGACAACACTGATTGTACATTTATTTTCAGAGTAGCACTACCAATGTATGTTTTTTTCATATAACATGAAAAAAGACACACGAACTAAAGAGAATCATGAACGAAAAAGAAACATGAAAGAACAAACGACCGAGTGTCTAAGCTCATTTCTGTGAGTAGTTCAATTGTACTAAGTCGTTCGCGAAATATCAAAGTCTATTGTTCATATGTATATAAAAAAATTATTGAAAAAGAATTATAAACCAGCCTGGAGACGATCAAATAAATTTATCAAATAATGCATTTGTGTGAGTGCTTGAGGCTTAAAAGGATAGGTACAAATAAATTCGTTGTTTATCATTTGGATTTTAATGCCGCAGTGTTTGCTTGCTAAAATGTCTTCTATGTTCATTACTAAAATATCGAAGCAACTGAGATGATACTTGTTAATCAGAATTCGCGACGATCAAATAAAAAATCATCAGATGAAAAAAATCAGAATTTTTTGTTTTTCATCAACGTATATGTGCAGATGGAAAAGTACGACACAGGCACACAAAAGACGTTAATGAGTTTATTTGACTTTATTTAAAGAAAGCAATTATTAAAATAATGTTAAAATGTTTAAAAAGCTAGTACTTTAATTAAAAGTATATTTATCGCTTAGCAGAGAAATTTGTTTTAAACATAATATAAAGTCAATAAAGCGTTTTGACATTACTATCTAATAAAATTCTAAAAGTAGAGTTAAGCAATTTGACAATGAGGTTCATTTGTAAGTAGCTTTATGCACGCATTAAAAATTTTATATGTATAGGGTGGACAATTGAAAAGTTTAAATTTAAAAATGCATTAAAACAAAAAGTTTGAAATTTTGCAAATTTATTTTTTTGTTTTGAAGTACAATTGTTCCGGTTAGAAATGAAATATTATTTCATTCATATGGCTGCCGCGGCTGGCCTCTCAGTAACTCATTCGGTCGATCTCAGACATGAATGGCGGGCGCAAAAAAATCGGTTATCATTGTGCGATAGGTTTCTCCATTGACGGAATGGTTGTGCCGTCCTCATTTTCAAAGAAATATGGGCCAATGATGCCTTCGCTCCACAAGCCGCACCAAACAGTCACTCGTAATGGGTGCATTGTCTTCTGTAAGACCACGTTTGGGTTTTCTGAGTACGTACCCAGAAAGATGAAAATGAGCTTCATCCGAAAAGATGATTTTAAATCATTGATGTTCATTTAATAGAACAATTGTTCGCGTTCAATTAACACGTATTCTTACGCTCTCGCTTTAGTCGTCAATGAGACACCGACGAAAGCACATGTGCAGAGGATGTACGCATATTTTTTTAGGCACAGAAAAATAATTTAAAAGAGTTCATACAATTTTGCTTTTGGTTGTCACTGAAACACAGTGTTGCCGTTGAAAATTTCGAAAAAGTGTGTAAAAAGGGTATTAAAGAAAAAAAGTGTAACAGGGTCACGTTTTTTGTAAAAAAAAAATAAAATTTATTTCAATTAAAAAAACAAAAACGAATTTTTAATTAAATACATTAAACTAAAATAAAAGCAATTATACATACTTAAATTATAAATCAATGTTAAAACTAAAAAAGAATTCACAGATACATTCAAATATTAGTCATATTATCAAAAAGAAAGAAGTTACTTTTACAAAAACTCTTGACAATGTTTATCACTTTTTATAAATACTTTTGCTATAATAATTCCCCTAACATTCGATGAAGGAACATGGGGACCTCCCTCAGTCAATGAGCTGCACCCGATTCTATTTTTAGACTCATTGAAAGGGACCTACAGTTTAACGCCGACTCCAAACGCCAAAGCAGTAGAGAAGTTTCCAATAGTAAGTATTATTCATAGCCAGTTACTAGCTAATGTTATGAGCTGATACCATCTTTTTAAGATGGTTTGGTCTGGTATTGAACCGAGAACTTTCTGCTTGGTAGGCGGATATCTTACCTACCATACCACAGCGGACACTTGTCTTATTTTTAATTTATATTTCATAGATCCTTATTTAATCATTAAATTTAAGTACAATTTTTTTTTACCGTAGTTTCACTTGGGTTATTGTGATATCCTTTAGGAAGATCAGTTACAGTTTTGTTTGTTGTTAATTGCACTTTTTTTGTACTAGATTATCTAATTTATCAAATAAATTGTCTGTGGGACTTATGTCAGGTGACTAATAAGGAGAATGAAGCCGTCAAGTTAAGTTTTGATATCGGAATTTCTAGTTTTTTTAACTTTCTGTTTTCGTCACACTTAAATTTAATACTTCTACTTTCATCGCTCAAAACAACTTTACTCCAAAATTCTTCAACATAAAATGTTGATACCCGCGATAGATAATATATATGCGAGCCCCAACCACTATTAATTCGTACACCAAAAATTTTGTTTTACAAAATCAACATTCAAGCCCATACATTTAGAAAAATAGTATTGACTGCGAAACAAAGTTTATATTTTCTGAAACGTTATTTTATTATCTTTTAATTAAAAACGAACAATTTTACATAATAGGATAAATGTTGTGAAAATACTAACTAAAGCATAACTTCATTATTTATACACAATTACTTGACCATTAATAATTCATTTTACGCAATTGTCAAACTTTATGTGAATAAAATAGGTATGCATAGAATATGACAAGAGTGAGTTGTTATAACAATAATATCGAATGCAATTTTTATATATATATTCACAGCATAAGGTTATGTATATGTACACACATATATAAAAGCTAAGTGTACTGAGAATTTTAGTAAGGAATTTTGCCCCCTTACTCATTCAAAAAAAGTCAAAAAGGGATACATTAAAAAAAGTGTCATTGGCATTAAAAAAGGTCAAAAGTATTACTTTACTGACTTAACGGCAACACTGCTGAAACAGCGACAAATGCACATGTACGGCGGATGCTTGTTGATTTTTTTTTTAATTTTTTTAAAACATCAACTTTACTTCTCTGAGAGAGGAATTTTCATGTTCTCACTAACACAACTACATTTTTACTTTTGCACATGCCTATTTTAAATGATGATAAATCCCAACGTTGCTCAAACATAATTCATTTCGTTCAGCGGAGATAATATACTGAATTTTGTAACAGAATGTAATGACATAAGTATTGCCAGATTCGAAATAACCTCTGGTTCAAATTTAAGCCAATAAATTGCCTACCCTATACTATGTAGTACTTTCAAAATATTGAAAACACTAAAAAACGATTTTTTTTTTTGGCAATTTTTAAAACTGAACTGACGATAATTTTAAAATTTATCGGAAAATGCGACAAATATACGTGTGTGGCGGATGCACATTGATTTTTTTAAAACAACAACAGTGTGACCAGATTTTAAAATGACATAAAGCTAAATCGCGTTCAAAAAAAGGTAAAAAAAGTTAAAAAAATTATTTTCGGCTAAAAAATAAGCTAAAATTTTATATTGTTTTTTAACATATATTTTTTAGTTGGATATTAAATTGGTTAATATGGCACTATAAAAATCTAAAGTAAAAACATTTGTTTATGTGATAAACTATATATCACTTTTAAACCTATTTGATCAGCACTAAATTCAAACTATTAGTTGAACAAAACTTTTAATACGAATTCAAATGAAATACATAATGTACATAATTTTCAGTTTCATACATTTTTTAATATCCATATGCATACACATATTATAAATTTGTTTATTTCTTTGGCAATCACTCGCATATGACTGAACCGATTTTGCTGAAACTTTCAAGACAGAAGAAGATCCAGCTAATGAAATAGACTATGCTGTTTTTCAAAATTGAACCTGGGGGAAAACTGGCCAAATAAGTTACATGAGTTGTCACTTAATATTAACAATTTATTAAATAAAAGTATGCAAATAAAACTAAGAAATAGTTTTATTTATTCAGTTCGTTTATGAGGCAATCACGCGATTGAACCGATTTTGTTGAAATTAAAAGTACATTTACATAGATCCAACTTACAAATATGTAGAAGGGGATGTTTTTTTATTTTTTATTAGACATCGGAGACGACTAAACTAGTAACTTTTAGTCTGAAATTATACGTATTTTTTTCTTTTGAGAAAACATATAGGTGACCCAAAAACTGATAGGATCGGAATAAAGGAGAATGCTAGCCTCGTTTATAATATATGCATATAGATTCTCGGGCAACACCGGATGAGCAAAGGTAGTTTTAAATAAGATTTAGAAGAAACTGTTGGTAAATTTTGATTTTATTTAGTCACTTTTATTATTAGCCATTGGCTAATATTTTATCTTATATTTTTGAAAGTTGTGCAGAACCTGAAAAAGAATCCAGTCCCCAGAGTACATGAATTGAAAGTTCCCATTCAATTTTCGGCAAATGAGAATTGTCCATTGGCATTGTAACAATCTAACCTTAATTAAGATTTATTTCATTTAATATCCTCACCACTTAAAAAATATAAATTTTTACACTAGCGATGATTTAAAAAACTCCATTGACCAGAAATGCACATAAATTGAAATATCATCTTTTAAACAAGTGCTCCATTTGCACACTCGAATTATTTTTGTCCGATTTATGGGAATAATTGCATATGAATAATAAATACAACAGAGGCGATTAAGTTCATAATAGTAAAGAAAAAACCGTTAAAAAAGGAAAAGGAACAAATCTATAATCAAATTAATTTCTTGTTTTTTTACTTATGGCATTATATTTTCTAACAAAAATATGTTGCATTTCTTCTATTCCTTGTCGCTAAACATCGTGTAAAATTAAGAAATATCAAGGATTTTCAAAAGGCAACATTTTAATAGATAAACAAAAACCCTTTCTTTATATTAAATTTTTTTAAATTTTAATGCAAAAAAGAATACGAATTTACTCAATATAAACATGTAAGCAATGCAGAAACTATTGTTCCTGTGATGCTACAATTTTATTGTTTTTCGATAACAGACTTTGCAATGTCCGCATTATTTTTGCTCTATTGTCCTTTTTTGTGAAAATGTCAGAGAAGGCTAAAAAACTAAATGAATTTTTGAAAAATGCTAAGTGCTAAATGAAAAGTTTCGAAGCTAAATCGAACATAAAAAGTTAAATTTATCTTAATAAAAGTTAATATGGTCACACTGGTGTGAATTGAACGTGAACAATTGTTCTATGAAAAGCTCATGTCTGTTCTACAGTGTCTTCCTCACTATTTTCGTTGGCTGTAAGACCGACACATCACCTTTTTGTCGATTACATTAAAATAAGAAGGTATTTTTGCGAAAACTTAGTATACTTCAGTTGCTTTATTACTTCAGTTTAGTGTATTAAATATTAAAATTTTCACAATATTTGAACATCTTAAGTACTTTACCCACTAGAACTAAAAGTTTTACTTCGGTCTGAGAGATCGAAATACACAAATGTGTTTCAAAAAACGAAAATGGTCAGGAGGGTTAAATGTTTGGACTTGAACTGGAAGGGAATAAAATGGAAAACTAGGTAAAAATATGATAACTAAGATAGTAAAGTTAATTGATATAGGGATAGCAAAGCGCGCCGTGTTTCAGTTAGTTACTAATAAACAAAATTAATAACTATTTTTCGAATAGCGTTTGATGGCTGCATTCAAAGAAAAAAAATTAACTAGGATGTGCAAAAAAGCTAAATATTTATTTTAAAATTTACATACCATTATTCTGTATTTTTCTTTACATGCGTAATTAGATTCATCAATATCGTCGTAACAATCGGATTTGTAGTCTTCTGGAAGAGGTTTTCCTTCATATTCACAAAGTTTATGCAGTGGTCGTGATCTGGTAAACAAAAATGTTAAATATTGCTTATAAATACTTTTTATAACTGAAAATTATTTTTATAAAACTAATTTTATTTTATTTTTATAAACGTTTTTATATTGACAAACAAAGTAATTTGTATATTATTTAAATCGTTGAGCTTAAGTTAAAGAAAAAACTTTTGAAGCAATTGAGAAAAGTTTTGCAAGCGATTGTCGCAACGAAGAGTTGTTGAAAACTGCAATGAAAATTAACAAGGAAAAAACAGTTATTAATGAATAAAGTATGAAGCAAAAAATCCTTTTAACGATCTCTCTTTTTAAAAAAGAATTCTATATGTTCATTTAAATTATTCAAAAAGAAAAACGCATGTAAAATAGGCACGTATGTACATATCGCACTCGAAATCATAGTCATAACTTCAAATGTTCAGGAGCAAGGCGAATTCACATCAGGTGACTTCATCTCGCTACGTAAGCAACAACTGATGTTTAACTATATAATAAAATGATTCTCCTTTACTTTTTTACAACGAATATATTTGACACACAGTTAATTTGCTTAATATTTGTTTACTTCAGTGTTGTATTATTTTGACACAACATTAAAGTATTTTTATAGTGTTGTATTAGTTTTCAAAATGAGAATACCTTATTCGCCTTATTCAGGAGAACAAAAACTATTTTTAAGAACATAGTTTTAACATATGCTCAAATTGGATTCCAGAGTAAAAAAATTGTCCTAGAAGGTGGTTTACCTAAGTCATTTAATTTCGTGCAATAAGATCGGAAACGGAACTGCCACAAAAAAAATTAGATATAAAGGTATTTTCTCACGTAATGCTATGTTCGCGGAAGACTTTGGATTTCTTCGCTCTATATTTGTATTACATATTTGGATTCTTACTGTCGCTCGGCACCTTTTTAGCTGCTAGCATATGGAATCAATGTAGCTAGCGGCCACATGGAAATGCTATGTTCGCACGAGGCTTCGGAATACGTCGCTCCCTATTGGCCAATGTTTTATTTTTGTTTTTTGTTCTTCTTCTTTGTTCTTTCATTCTTTAGGGCAATTTAGTAAGTTTGCAATGTAAAATCTATAATAGAAACATTTTAAGTAAGAGCTAAAAAGAATACCAAGCTCGTATGACATAAGTTTTATAAAATTTGATTTAAAATTTTTAAATTTTTAAATTTGATCCGAGCAACATTAGAATTTTTTTTTTTTTTTTTTTGAGTAATTATCTATGTAAGAATAATTTATTTTATGTTTTTTTTTTTTGTCTAGAATTGTGTTATTTTATAAAATAGACAATAAAAGCGAAAGAGGCATTATTTAGGTTTACCGTTTACGGTAACAAAAACAATCAACATATTATTATTTTATATATATATTTTTTTAAAAACAGATAAGGTAAATTTCACAGTAATAATAAAAAGAGCACAAAAAACTACCTGAACAATTATTATGTGCTAAAATAAAGAAGATTTTGGAAATAATGAATCGTTAATTAAAGAGGGAATAGGCGATTTCGTCCATAGTTGAAATTCTAGAACTTTTATCTTTTCGTAGTATTATCTTTTAAAATCAATGCTGCATATTCAGCACGAATGTTATCAACTACATAACTCGGTTATTAAAATTCACTATCTCTTCTATAATCAGATATTTCTTTATCAGAATCCATCGCATTCAAGGAGTCAATTTATCCATCTGAAGAATTGGCCATATTATTTCTTCTATTGCATAAAACTGGGTCTTTTCACCATGTTTTGCTTATGTAGTACTGTCAAATGGAAAATATGCATAGAAGAAAATTTTTGCCATAAGAGATCAAGCGTGCCATCAGGCCTTCATTAAGTTTTTAGTTACATATCGTAGAAAATTATGTTTGCTTGGCCAATTTTCCCTTTAGATCAATCTATTGTAAATAAAATACTCATCATAAATTTTTTGTAATGATTATTCGCTATTTTAAAACTTTTTTCTCGATATTAAAAACAAGATTTTTTCGAAATATTTTTTGCTTCAACTTGACTGTTTTCTTATACAAAAATGTTTACAGGAAGAACAAAACTCGTCTGATTCGATTCAAACTAATTTATAACGATAAACAGAATTGTTGGCAACAAAATGCAACAAAAGTTAAATTAAAAAAAAATTTATGGTTGCTCAAATGTGAACGAATATTTAATTGAAAGCTGACCTGAGGCACCCAAGAACGTTAGAGGGTTAAGTAATAAAATAAATACACAGAATTACTTCTCTCTCAAAATTTTATATGGAGATTTATGTAATTAAATCTTAAACGCTAGAGTAAAACACGTGTTTTTCCAATTTTAATTTAACTGCAGTTTGTTGTAGAATAAAACAAAATGAATCATAAAATATAATATATAGCAAATCTGTGGAATGTAAGGCCGCTTTTAACGTGCGTTAGAGGGTTAAGCACATAATAAAGGGTTGTCATGAATGCAACCGAAATCGAGTGATTTTGAAATCGAATGAAATTTAAAATCGCTATAAAATTCAAATCTGGCAAGGTTTTGATACTTTTTTCTATTAATTGGTTTATTTACCTCTCAACTAACTTCTTTAATTATCGAAACTTTAAAATAATTGTTGCCATTAGGTTTTATTTGCCTTTGAAAATTTAGTCGATTTCAATTTCACTCGTTTTCGGTCTACAGAACATACCCGAGTTATTGGAGCATACGATAATAAATATTTTTGCGACGCCCACTCTTCCTGTGGAGCTAATTTTTTAACTTAATGTACACCTTAGTAATACAATAGAATACAAAGTGGAACGTCTGAAGACACCATCTTTTATATTTCTATATACCGTAATAACTACTATGAAACAAAAATTTTCCTTTTATCCTTTATTAGCCCTTTAAAATGCAAGTTTTCGAAATATACTATTGTACAAACATGAAATTTTGTTTTAAGAAGAAGAAATGCGTGTCAATTCGGAAGAGAAGTCATTAATATTGCCTGTTTCCCTCCGATTTAAACGTCTCCGAGATCTAGTTAAAAAAAACAATCTCTATTATCCTTTTATTCTGTCATAATTTTAACCAAATCATAATATATATATAAATTCCTTATATATATTACATAGGATAGAGTGGCAGCCTCGCTAAATCAAGACACACATAGCGGCCCGTTGATTCCGTTGATTCTAATATTTACAGACTATTAATATAAGCATAAAATATTAATCTAATCTTAATAATATTTATGGTATACTTATAGAAAAATCAATATGTTTGTAATGTTTAATAAATTAGCAACAAATTCTCAAAAAAGGATCAGAATTATCATAAAATAGATAAAAATGGCATTTAGGACGAGATTCGTAACAAATATTTTTTGTAAGCAATAATTGCGTTAAAAACAAAATTGAGTCAATAAATAATAATGTCGTTAAATTATTTCAATTAGTAATTAAGTAAAATTGTGTTGTTATTCGGATAAATAAATACGTAATACAAATCAATTCAATTATCGTTTGAAATTAATTGTGAATAACTTAACTTACCGCACTATTAGCTTTGTCATAGATGGTTTCTGTGTAGGGCAATAAAAAAGGTCTGGAGTCTTTTTATCGAAAACTATTGCCTTTCTCATTAAGTCCTTTTCTTTAACATTAAGCTTTTCGTCGAATTTAGCAAATGAAACTTGCATTATTCCAATTAGGACTGTAGTTAAAAACAAGTATTTTAAAGGTAACATTCTGGAAAAGAATTAATAAATTTGTGGTATTAAAAACTATAAAAAATGTTAATGTTAATTATTATAGAAGAGACGTTCTACAGTTTTATAAGCTGTGCTTTCAATGTATTTTAGTGGTTCATTATGTATCTAAGAACTACATATTCATGTACAGGCATCCCTCGAAAGACAACATAATTAAATTGCATGTAGTCATAAGTAGAACGGTTAGCAATTGTATCACCCATCAAATAACACGCAATTCTCATTTCACGAATAATAATTGTAAATAATAAGAATTGAGTTTATTATTTCTATATAAAGTTTGTCTTTTAATTTTATTTATTAAACAATTCATTCAAATCATTTAAAATATGGAGATCACCAATACAAGAAGAAAAACAATATTCATCTATGCATATGTAATAGAAACTAAGACTAGAAATAGTGAACACATTGTTACAATAAATGGTAGTGGACACAGCGTAGTATAAAGGTGAATGATTACCTTCTCATCTCTTTTCTTCACAACTTGAGTAACAACATTGGAGTCGTTGAGATTTGGCTCTGACTCTGGACGACCTTCTAAGGACTGGTAATGCAGATGATTCAATAATTTCGGGCAGACCAAAATTACCACTTGAGGCTAACTAGAGCCTGATTCATTTGAATTGATCTGTTCGGTTAACGGGCCTTCCTCAGGTAATGATCAGCATAGTTGCCTTCCAAGAAGTTGATCCGGACCTTTCTTATGTAGCGTTGTAATTGTGGCTTGATTAGTTGATATTTAATAATTCCTGGTCTCCAACGGTCTTGATTATTTATCCGAGCGGCTAAAGTATTGCTTTCACTAAACTTAAGCTGAGCACTTTTAGCACCACGATTAGCATATATCTTCTGTTTTTCTCTTTCAGCCATTAAGAATTTACTTACGAGTATTTTCTTTTATTCTGATGTTACTAATTTTGCTTTTGTAGTAAGTAGCATTCCTCGCACTTCATGAGCAAATAAACGTTGAGATGGATGGCAAATAAACGTTGAGATTAGCACGTGAAAATTACCTCACCATTGTTCACGCAACTTCTGTCTGGCAACAGTTAGTCATTCAGTCGCTCTAATAAAGGCAAAGATTAGTAGGAAGGAAGTTATTCTTATCGTCGATTCTATTGCTAACGAATACGGAAAGCCTGAAATCATCGAGTTCTGGTAATAACGCAAAAAATCTCGCATATGCTCTAGGCAGCCTCAATAGCTGCTCCATTCTCCGGTAACCCAAATGTAGGCAGATTCTTCTGGTCTCCTAACCAGTGGGCTCTCATTTCCCTATCATGTGATCGTCATTGGCAAAATTTAAGTGACACCATCCGTCTATTCTACTTAAGAGAATGCCGATCCCAATCGATCCGTTCGGATGTGGTATATGCTCAAGTATATCCACCACGTAGTTACATTTTATGTCCTCATGTCATGAACCCAAGTAAAGATAAGGTAAGATCTCGCTATGTCATCCAGAGACATACGAAATTCATAAACAATTCCAAACATTTTATGCCCATTCTCCATGGATCTTATATAAATACAGAGATATCCCTATTGAATGTACCTTAAAATCGGTTAACATTCAGCCAAGTTCTTAGATTATAAGTGCATTAAAGCAAGAAAACCCGGTTTTTTACCCATAACTCATGATTTTAAGGTGTTTTGAATGTTTCAAAAACAGATTCTTGTCGCACTCGATAGTGTCTAACATATTAGAAAAACAGTATCACATCCCACGTATTTGAAATAATTTCACTTTTGTCAAATAGTGTAATCTAGTTGGCATTAGTACTAAAAATAAAAATAATAAAAAGGAAAATACTAAAACAAAGGAGCGTAAAAAATCTATAAATAGGGAAATATTTATAAGGGGATCACTACGGTTTTTCCGAAGTTCGCACGACTATGTTTATACGTCATTTATATTATTTATTTACTCTCATTTATAATACAACCGATTATGAGCTTAATTACATAAATTACATACAACATTTTGAGAGAGAATCACTAAATTGTAATGCCACGTTCGTACGACAACGTTTTTTCGTCATTCGTGCTCTCATTTATAATACAACCACCGATTAGGAGCTTAATAACGTAAATTTCCATACAACATTTTCAGAGAGAATCACTCAAATTGCAAATAATTCTATTTCTACTACCCTGCGTATTACTTAGATCACATGAATTTGGCATACCTTTTAGCTCTTAATAAAAACGTTTTTATTACATATTTAACATTTATTACAAATTTATACAATTGACCTCCCTAAAGTATGCTGTGAAGCAAAAAAATAAAAACCGAAAAACGAAAGCAAACACAACAATGGTCACTCGTTGTAATGATTGCAGCAGCTACAAATGGTGTGCGATCGTAATATAATACAAAGAGAGAGAGAAGAAATCCAAAGTCTCGTACAAACATAGCATTAAATAGTATCAAAATAAGTATGATCGTATCAACTTTCCCATCACTGATTTGAGCTGATGTTAATTTGGGATTACGGCATTCTATATCGAACAAAAAAAAAACACAAAATTTGAGATAATAGCTTTCGATAGCGAGTCTTCAATCGAGTGTTACGTTGGTAAACATCGTTCGATAGCGAAATAGCTGTCGCAAACACATAATATATTTTAAAAATGCCAAGTCAACGAAAAAATCTAGAAATGCTTGTTTTATTTATTTTTACATTGAAACAATAAATTATTATTAATGCCCCTATTACTGCTTACAACTCGACTCAGTTGAATTGAAAAATCAGTTGAAGTTTTACAACTGCAACTAATGAGTTGATTTTTTTGTGTTTTTAAAACGTTAAATTGTTATCGATAATAAAAAATTGTAAGATTTAGGCCCCGTAATAGTATAAACTTAAAGCAAAAACAAAAGGCCGTACACATCCCTTGATTCAGATTAATAAAAATAAATTGGAATAAATAACAGTTGAATTGTATTCTATTAAATGCAAAGTTTTAAAAAAGTTATAAAAGTATAAATTCCTACTAAAGTTGATGGTATTACTTTTCCTTTCATTTTATTCACATTTATCTTGAGACTTTTTTAAAATCGATTTTTGTAGTCTGATTTTTTGAAATCGTGTAGGTGATACGCGTAATGCCTTATTGAAAATTGATTCTAATGATTTATGATAAAATTCTATAGTTAATTTTTTATGCCAAGCATATTGGTGAGCTTTTCATAACCAAATATTACAGCTAGCGCCTCTTTTCCAATTGGGAATATGGCTGTTATCAATCCGTTAAGGATTTGGAAATGTATGCCACTGGCTGATCATCTTGTAGCAAAACTGCTCATATTTCATATGAACTGACATAAACTTGAAGGTTAACATCTTTATTGACACCGTAGAGTTTAAGAGCAGGTGGTTTGCTAATAATTTCTTCTAGTTTGTCGAAAGATTATTGTTGACTTGATTTCCAATCAAAAGTATTAGATTTTTCAAGCAAAGTTCGCAACGGTGCTGTAATATGCGAAAAATTAGTAATAAATTTACTAAGATATGTAAATTTACTAAGAACTCTTTGTAGTTCTTTACAATTTTTGAGTGGTTTGAGCCGATTGACTGCCTCAATTTTTTCTGGATCTGGGTACATTCCGCTGTCACTGATAATATGGCCTAGAAATTTAACTTTCTTACGTTCAAATTCACATTTGTTTTTATTAAGTTCCAACCCACTTTTTTCTACAATATTCATTACTTTAGTGATTGTACTAAATATTTTGTTATTCCGATCAGAAACTTGATTTGCCAGAACTCTCTTTTGCAATCCAAATTTGTAAAAAAAAATCTCGCACCACAGAGTTGGGCTGCAATTTCTTCCAGTGTATTCATTGGAAAATGACGACGTCTTGTATTTTTATTGACACTTGTGGGATCCATACGAATTCTTATTTTGTTATTTTTACGTACGACGAAAATCGGCGAAACAGCAGGAGTTGGTTCATTAATTGCTTGGATGACGTCCATTTTTACCATTTTGTCGATTTCTTTTTTACTTCATCTCTTATGTTAAAAGGTACGCGTCTTGGTGGACATATCTCAAATTTAGGATTTTCATTTAAATCAATGTCCTATACAAATTTTTTTAAGCATCCAAGGCAATCAAATAGAGTTACCTTTACTTATAATTGTGGCACACTTTTAATAAAATTAAGTTTTTCACAGGTGTCACCTCCAAGAATTGGTTTAACTTATTATTTACAATTTTAGAATTTATTTTGCATGGCTATTCTGCTATTTCACAATTTTTTATTTTTTAATTTTCGTATACAAGTCAGTACACAGACAAATTGGCAGTAAGAAGTACGTAACCACAGCAACAATTACCCACAGTGAAATTGAATAGTCATCAACTGCTGCACTCCTAACATCCGCCACTGCTTTCAAAGAGGAGAAGTAAGTACAGGAACAAACGTTTTTAGAAATTCCTGTCTTTCCCTGTGAATAACCAGGATTCAGGAATAATTTATATACAATAAGATTTTTCTCAAATAAAATATTTTCTTTCCGTTTTTCTTAAATATGTAAGTTCTTGTTATTGTTGTCAATGAATTGATTTCTTCAAAATACATTTACAATGAAACAGTTGCAAGAACATTTATTTTTTTCTTATTAAATTCATCTTGGTATAACACATGTTACGATAGTCGCTTCTGGCATTACTTTTTAAATTTAAATCAGTGGTTTTCAAAAGTAAAAAAGTAGTTGTGTTAGTGGGATTATGAAAATTGGATAATTAGCATTTATTAGTATCGGAATAACTTTATTTTTATTAAAAGAGTAAATTTCTTATTATTTTGTGCAAAATTTTAGTATTATCGGAAAAAATTAATAAATAATACAGTTTAAAAAAATAAATTTAAGACATCAGCATACACCCGCATACGCATGCTGACTCGTCGCAGTTAAATTGACGACTAAAAGCAAGAGCGTAAAAATGATCGTGTTAAATGATCGTGAATAAAAATGCTATAAAATGTGCGTGACTGATTTAAATCTTCATTATAAATTAAAACGGTTGGTTTTCTGTGAATCAGAAACCTTTTTAAAATTAAATTCGCATCGTTATTATTCTTAGTTGCTTATTAAATTGCTAAGACTTTTTCGAATATGTTTTATAGAAGAGAAAATTACGACATATTTGCAACGATGATTGAAATATAACTACTATTTCACAATTTAACAACACTTTACCAAGCACTTTCAATTTATGATTACCAAATGACTAAATGTTTAACGTTAGAGTGTTGTATGATTGCCAGTATTTCAAAAGAATTAATTTTATCAACAATTTTTTTTTTTTTTTTGGTAAAACTTTACATTCAGCGCCAGTACCAAGTTTAATATTATATATTTCTTCTCCAATTTTTTTTAAATTTCTGTGAATTTATCTTCTTTTTTATTAATATATTGTGAAACACATCCAATAAATAGTTAACTATTCACACATGCAACATCTCTTTTCGATGACATTTCTTTTATTTTATTTCTTTCATAGTGATTTTTCTCTTTGCATTTTTTACAAATGTGACGAAAAGCTTGACAACTGCGTATGGCATGATTTTTTGGACAATTACGACTATCGAAAGTAGTTTTTTTATTTCAAAAATTAACTTATATAAGTTAACATTGAAAACATTCATTGTTTTCATCTTTTATTTTTATTTATTTTTTTGCAATTATGTGTTTTTTATAAACTAAGAGTCGCAAGAAGACAACGCAAGCAAAGAGAGTTTTGTAAACAATTAATTTAATTTTGTAAGCATTTTTTCTGTTGCTTATGAGCATTGCTTAAACGATTAAGTGTAATTGAAGTGCAATACCTTCTTTACTTTTTTGTCAATTTCAATTTGTATTGATTTTTTGTAATTGTAAGAATTTAATGTAAGCCTTAGTTTTAAGAATCTTTTTAAAAAAATAAATTCATTTGTAAAGCAGCACTCAAACCATAGTCTTTTCCCTTTAACTTATATCAATAGCTTCACCCTCATTCTGAGCAATTTTATGAAATTTATATCTCTCAAAGGTAATGTGTAATTTTGGTCTGAAATATTTTAAAAACTTTTTCTTAACTTTGGCTAGTGTTTAATTAGACGTCGCTTTAAAATAATCATAATGTTATTTACATAGCTTCCACTCTTCGGCCATATCTTTATCATGTTCAATTACTAATAGGAGGTCTTAAAAAATTGCAAGTGTTAGTAATTTTGAAAAAAAAAAATTGATTTTTGACTTTTCCTATTGAACATTATTTTGATTTATATTTAAACTATAATTTACGACGGGTTTCGGCACCATGTAAATAATAAGCGTTGGGTTTATTTTTTTATTATTTTATTGTTTTAATAATATATGGAGGAAAGAAAATCAATAGAAGAATGGCAATATTGATCTATATGTAATAAAACTAAGACTAGTAATAGTGAACACAATGTTGCAATAAATGGTAGTGGATACACCGTTTTCTTATACCGTAAAACATGATGGCGGTTTGATATTAGTAAAGGGGTGTTGGGAGGTTTCCGGATTTAAAAGATTAGTCTTCATTGATGGAATTATTGAATAATATTTGTACCCCAAAATTCTAAAACAATAATTGTAAGCAGGATTAACAGATCAACAGATTAATGAACCGAATCATACGGTTCTTATTGTCAAGGGGTGGCTACAGTATTACCCTATGGAACTGAAAACACATCCTCACTCACCTGTTATTAACCCAATATAACATTTTTTTGGACCATCTAGGCCGCCAAATATGAAAACTAGGAGTAAGAGGAAGAACAGATCTAAGCAACTATTATAGTGGAAGAATAATTAAAAATTCCCAGCTCTGTTATGCAAGACTTGGTGGATTTGATGCATTTATGACTTAAAGAACGAGTAAGGAATATAGTTGACCCAATTAAATAATGAATTGACTACATTTTTTCTAATTTCTCTGTTAAAAACTATGATATTTTACCTGTTGTTTACTTACTTTTGTGACGTTAATTTATGGAATTTTATTGTTTTTCTTGCACAAATTAAGCAAATGCAAGAATATTGTAAATTTTTTTATAATTATTGTTAACTGAATTTAATTCTACAAAACCAAAAAATAATAAATAATTTTAAGGGCTCAGCTACACATTCAATTTTTTTTTCAACGCGATTCGCTATCACGATATTTATTGAACGTTTAGCATTGATGGATCGCAATACATTTCGCAGTGCGTGTAAACCAATATTTTGTAACTTTGATAGATTTTATATATTTGTAACATTTCTTGTGATATAAAAATTTACAGCCTAACTGAAGATATCGAAAGTTATCCACTAACCTAAATCAGAGTGTTGAACATTGCGTTGATTGGCGCTTAGCGTTGACGCCGAAATGATATACCTTAATAAAATCTTAACTTAACTTTTTACAAAAAATACTACTACACAATAAAACCAATAAAAATTATTATCATAAATTTTATTTATTTGTTTATTCAATTATTTGCAGCATGAAAAATCAATATTCGTACAATTTCTGAAAAACCATTTTTTAATCAAATAAATAATTTAAACTAATAACAATAATATACGAACATAAACAAGAAGCGTTAAAACAAAAAAAGAGGGCATTTGAATTACATTTATTTTTTTAATTCATAACGAAATTCAAGTAAATAAATGTTTAAGGCTGTACGAATACGGATTTTTGATACTGTATTTTAATTTGTGTACATTTTATAACGTCAAGATCTAGTGATACCACAGTTACATTTTTCGTTGTACATTTTATACATTTAAGCGCTTGTTTTGTATATTTGAATTATGTACGTTTGAAACGTAAAGGCAAGCGAACGATAAATCGTAAAATAGTGGGCCGTTGTTACGAAAGAGAGTAACTGCCTTTCGTTCGAATTAATTTTGTTCGACTCTTGAGCCAGATTATTAATGCTAAAATTTGATAGGGTGTTTTATCATGTGTGTGAAGATAAATTCAAATTTGAAAAGTCAATACACCAACCATATATTTTTAACATGCTCAAATTTTGCGTTAACAGAGTACTGCAAAGGGGTTAACAGCGACTACATAAAAATATAAAATATCCTCGGAGGATAAATGGCCGTTTCTCTAAAATATGGAAGCGCTCACATATACCTGTCAAAAAGGTATAAGTAAGGAATTGTGGGAGGAATTTGGCATAGAATTAAATAGTTTAGGATCGCCATTAAGAACTGCACACAAGTGGAGACGAGTAAATAATAATTATAAAATTAATTCGGTACAATGAAAGTGTAATAATTTATTTCGCTTGTAGGTTTGCAAATTTAAAGAGAAAGCTTGCCAACAACCGAGGCAATTGTCTTGCTACAGATGGTGGTCCCTCGGAGGAAGTCTCACTAAATCTGTTGGACAAAAGTGTAACGCAGTGTAGTGTAGGAAGCAAGTTGCACCTAGCGGTCATGCTTTAGGGTTGGAGAATATACCACCGGTGATGGATGACGAAGAAATACATAGAACAAAGTTTTGTTGCAACGCCTTGTACGGCAGGTCAAGTTCAGAAAGCAATCCTTAAAGACCGTACAACTTCGTCAGCATCAGAAGTACTGAAAAATAGCTGCAAAAGCTAAAATTTTTAAAAGCGTCAAGAGTTGTTATAGGTGCAAGCAGAAACTCAAAAGGAAATCTTAAAAAAAATTTTGTGCAAATAAAAAAAAGTTTTATATAAAAAACAAGCAAAGGGAGCCCATGAACTGCATACATTAAAGGTAGAGATTCGGAAAATAAAAATTGCTAACATGAGAGTCTATTCAAATATCAAATGATGGTTAAATTTTTGTATCGTTTGTTAACTCCTTGCTTATCAATTCAGATAGCTTATTAACTCTTTGAGCACATTAAGTGATATTCTATTTTTTTTAACATGAGGTGATATTGTTTTTAGTGACCTTATAGTTTTTTTTTATCGTATGAAGTGGTATTAATTGTATGTTTTGCATAACCATTTTAAATAAAACTGAAGGAAGTGCAAATAATTGAGTGGAAATTTTATTGAATTATTTGAAACATATTAAAGCGATAACATGATACTATTGCGAATTCATTTGGCAGCATCCTCGTCTTCTATTTCAATGTTTGGATTTCCATTGCTTAGCTCCGTACTTAAAGCTGATGGTATTTTCTCAGGAATTTCAGTTCGAAAGTGTTGACAAAGCGTTGACAGATAAAAGGCAACGGAATCTGCTCTTTAACATTCCAATTATCCACTCTACAATATTTCGAGCTTTTGAGTGTATTGTATTGCAGCTTCTGCCTTGCGCATAGGAGTCATTAAAAAAGATTGTAGAGCCAGCGTCGCCTTTATAAAGTATTTCAAATAATTGCTTTTAGTATATACATATGTATGTACAAAGACCAGTGTTATCTAAGATCCATGAATTGGTTTGTACGTTCGTTACAAATACATTTTCAAATTATTTATATTAAACACAAAAGAATCGTGGCAAACTGGATAGTCATTTTGTAATCGCAGTGCTGAAAATATTATAACGTCATTTTATATTCGTAATTGCTTTTCCCTTTCAACTTACAGTCATTACGTTCAAACGTTCGCCTTTTCTAGTCCCATATTCCCGGGAACCCAGTTTTGGAATAAAACACAACTCTTAAAGCGTTTTTCTCCTCTTCAGTCATTTGTGATTTAATCCATTTCGCTTATATATGCTGCTCGATGATATTTAAGACCTCTTTAATAATTACAGATATTTTAGGTTGTGCCAGTCCCACATTAAAATCGTTTCCACTGCACTTCAAAGTGCATTTATTAAAATAATTGCCATTAGCAAGAATCCTGCGAGTTGCACATATCTTTAAAGTGGGAGGTATGGGCGTAATTCAAACAGGCTTGCGAAGGACATCAGTGTTTTTATCACCATTTTTGTCGTTGTAAAATAAATCAAAACTGGTATCCATTTCACCATTTATTTAAAAAATCAGACAATTTAAAAAAATTAAAAATTATTGTTTTCATTTGTCAGATCAATATCCAATATTGAAAGAATTTCAACTGAAAGGTTGAGTTTTAAATTGTAATACCTAAAAGAAGTTAAGTTGTTCACTATTTCAATTCCACTGAAGCGATTTGTAAATCGTAATATGGTCATTATATTTAGGTTTAGAGTTTCATAATAACACATCCATGTGTAATATTAGACTGAATTATTAAATAAGTATTTATTTTAAATAAACTTATTGTTGCGCTTAAGTTGAAGTTAAGTTTATATTTGTTTGGTTTTAATTGTTTAATAAAACATAAGACGTGTTTAAAATAATGTAATGCATAATAACCACAGCCAAGTATTGAAAAGTAGTAGAATTTGCCAGCACTAGTATCTGGGCAACTTCTGTCAACAACATCCGGCAAGTGGAAAACAAGGTAGAGTAGGGTACCCTGAATGGTTAGATAGGGGCATGATAATAAAGATTGAGAGAATCTTGTCGTCTTTGTATTCCGCTAAAAGTCTATAATAAAATTTTTTGTAATCAGGATAGAATTTGCTTAAGAAAGGTCAAACTCCCCAGACGTACTTTACATACATAGACGACAGCAAGCAGCAAACAGTCAAATGTCAAAATTAGAATACACACGTTTATATGAGAACAAATATTTTAAAGATAGCACAACAAAAGCTTTTGCTGTTGCTGCCAAACTTAGACAAATTTCTATTTTTGTAGGCAGGAACCCAGATTAGTGATACCAATACAATATGAAGTCTTAAACAAAAAAGGTCTAAAGTAATTTTTTTTATTTGTCAGAAAAGAGCAGTGTAAAATTAAAATATTTTTTAAATTAATATTTATGTTAATAATTAAGAGGTTTTAAATACATTGGTTATTTATATTTATTATTTTAAGTGGTAAAAATATATTTGAAACTAGCAAATTTCAAAAGTTGTACCATTTGTTGTCATTGCATTATTTATTGTTTTTATGTTTTCTGTGTTTTTTTTTTTTTTTTTTTTTTTTTTGGTTTTATTTTATTGAAGTTGGTAAGTGTTAGTTTATTATTTTAATTATTTTTAATAAAATGTATATTAGTCATAAAAAGTTTGCGTACAAAACACATTCAAGACCCTGTTTATTTAAATATTCGCAACAAGGCTTAAACTTGTTGGTCTTGTTATATATCTTGGATACCTGTAATATATTATATCATAATTTAATAAAAGTTCATTAATTTACTAAGAGAAAGTCTGCGTACACATAAAATATTAATCTATTAATCGTTGTGTTTTTAATTTATAGCTATTAATTTGGTTGAATTTTTAGTCAGATTTGTGTATTTGCTGTAAGAAAATTAATTTCAATTGGTGAAATAACATTTTTTGCAATGGGTTCAAAAAGAAAAGCATTTATCCTACCAAAAGAAAACTTATTATTTTTCTCAGAAAGCAAAGAAAACCTTTAAAGAAGTTGCAGAAAAGGCGCTCCTAAGTCTCCAATAGAAAACCACCAACCCTTACAAAGTAGCTCGAAGCTTTGTATCAAAACCCCGATCTGGACGTCCTTCAAAATTAATTTTGAGAGAAAAGATACATCTTATCAATTCTGTGCAGCAAGATCCCAGAATAATATGATATCTTAAATCGAAACGGGAAGAAGCCTTTTATTTCATTAAAAAGAGTCAATGATAAGAGAGAGAGCTGTTAAATAAACCATTCGAATTCTTGGAAAGCGTTATATTTTTGGATGAAAGTATTGCATTTTTAGAATATAAAGTCGTCAATTCGTGTGGAGAAAATCCGATACAGCACTACATAAAGCTAAATTGTACGACACGGCCTGTTGGTGGGAAAAATCTGGCATCGCCTGTGTGATCTACTGCACTTCTGTGCAACACTTATTGTATTTTTTGTCGTTACACTTTCTTCCTTTTTGTACTTCCTTTTTACAACATCACATTAAAATAAACTCTTATTCTTGTATATATATAAAACAAATCCGCCTATTTATTTCAACATCCCAACACGGCCACATACGTTGGTGGATTTGTAATGGCATATGTGCCGGCTAACGGGGTATAAAATTTGCAGGTTATTTAGTCCATTGTGGAAAAGTTAGGTTACTTAGCATTCTGAAGGTCAACTGGAAGCAAAATTTAACGAACAAAACAAAAACAATTCAAAGAACGCAGCTGATATTATAAAGCTTTAGATGCTTTATAATGTTCCAATCTTTTTAATATAATACACTGCCACAAAAGTGAACGAAGTTGTTACCTGGGAAATAACACATCTTTTCCGATAGGCGCTGTCGAGTAGAACAAGGGTCTATTTTTGGAATTTTCAAAACACCTCAAAAATCTCGAGTTACGCGTAAAAAAAACGGTTTTTCGGACCTTCATGCACTTATAAGCTAATAACTTAGCTGAATATTACTCGATTTTAAGTTTCTTTTCTATGTAAAGAACAGAAACAAACTTTTTAAATGATATATATGTATGTCGTTTAAATAGCCTTGAAGAATCTGGGTGTGTTTCTCAAGCAAACATATTTTTCATTTAAGCTTAAGCTTACTTAAGTTAAGTATACACTATTTAATAGGTCGATTCCTTTTCTTTCCAAATGCTCCAAGAATCTTAAAATTGTTATATATATAACTTTAGATGTTGTAAGAATTTTTTTCTGATTTTTGCAGAATTTTAAAAAAGTGCAAAATGTTTAAATACATCGTATTTTAAAAGTCTAAAGAATAAAGTTGTACATTTTATTTTGCCACTAATAGTAGTTTTGAGGTCGAAAGAATAATGAAAAGTTTAATCAGAATGATCGTTTTCACTATTTTTTTCCATTATCATGATGTAAAACTAAATTTTCTAAGTACATACATATATGCATAATGTAAAGCAAATTTTTTAAATGTTTAATCCAAATTATAGTAAGTGATGAGGATAGGTCATATAGGTTAAGGAAATTATTTCATTTAGTAAATAACATTTCTTTGAAATATTTAACAAGATATTTTACTTCAAATATGTAGAACAAGGCAATAATAATTTACTACAATATTATTAATGAAAGTCTCAAGTTTATATTATATTGTGATATAGGCTTAAATTTTAAATAATATTCCTTCTAAAGGTATAGTTATTAAGAATTAGATTTTTTATCTTTTTAGTTACAATTTAATGACATATCACATTTGCATATGTACATACGTATATACTAATTAGGTTTTCTCTGACAAATAAAGTCAAAAGCGTATTGCACATAAATTTATTTATCGTAGGTGTTATTTTAAAATAGAAATTGAGTCAGCAAACTTATGTATAATTATCTTCAATATTGTTTGTTATATACTAAGTATGTATGATATTATAATATTAGACACAATAAAATTAATATTTAAAAAGTCTTTGTTTTATCTTTATTTAACAATAGCATACAAAATATATCCGAATGTTTACCTTATTTTTTATATTCGAAATCCGTGCTTTTTACTTTCATGCACGACTTGATGAACAAAGCTATAAAACCTTACTAACTGATAGAGTATTTCTAAGTTAAGCTTAAACTTGTCGATGGCAGTTAGTAATGGCAATGATGAGTATTTTGTTACAACAGTACACTTTTTTGTACTCAAGCTAAGACACTTATTCAAGGTTGATTAATAAGGTGTAAGCAAAACTACGACAATTTAAACAAGAACAACCAACAGCCATATTGCTTTTGTATAATTTTTGAGTACGCTGACAACACGACTGAATAAAATAAATTGAATTAGTAAACAGAAAATGGAAGAATTAAGAACAAACGAGGAATTCATTTAATTTGTTTTAAAATGTAGTTTAATTATTTTATTTCCAATATTTTTTTATACTGCTGAATGTATGTTTAACAATGCTTGCATATACTAATGAAACAATTTTTTTGCAGTAGTTCGGGACTGTCAGATCTTTTTTAAGCTTTTTCGCCAAATTCAATTTTAAAATCGCCAAAATCGCAAAATCCTCTTTTTTATATTTTGACAATAAAATTTTTATTTTTTTAAATAATAATAAAAAATATTTTAAATAAATAAAAAATAATTTGTTCCGAATTGTTAAATTTCGCCAAAATTTTAAAATAATTCGCCATAATATATATTTTGATAATTTTAATAAGCAAAAATATTACCAAAAACAGAAAGTGCACGTTTATTATAATATAATTTATAGTTTATTAAAAGTTAGTTAACTATAGAAAATAGTTTTTATGGTTGACATAAAATACATTTTGGATATATATATGTAGTATCATTGTTTTCATATATCTAAAACGCTATTCACATTATCTATTTATCGATACATTATTCATTGTCTTGTATGTTAATTAAATTGCACTATGCAACAAAAAAGAACGAAGGTGAAATACGTGGAAAATTTATTCTACAGCAAGTCATTTTTAAAATTTTCCAAAATACTACCTTAAAAATCTTTAATTACGGGTAAAAAACTGTTTTTTGTACCTTCATACACTTATAAGCTAATAATTTAGCTGAATGTTGTGTGATTTTAAGCTTCTCGGTGGATTTGGAAAGAAAATAAGTAAACCCTTCGAACGATGTTATACTTCATAGCCTTGATGAATATGTGTGAATTTTGCTTAAGAAATTGCACATTGATTTTTTGCTATATTTTTCAAATTTAGGATTACGGAAAATTGTATTCATAAGTAAACCGGAACCTAAAAATCTATTATTTTCAGTTCCATATAGGCAACTACAAATTTCTTGTTTTAATATTTCGTATTTTTTTTCTATCAAAAATGGCCAAAAAATCGCCAACTAATTTAAAGTTCGCCAAAAAATCGCCATGTTGCCAAGCCGAAAATTAGGACGCCAAATAACTTTTAACTTTTTTCGCCCCGTTTGGCTAGAAATCGCCATATATGACAAACCTGCAGTAGTTCTCGCTTAAAAACGTCCCTCTTAAATGCGTTGCCCTATTTAATGCACAAAAATTGTTTGCAACAAAAATGTTCTATATCGCCTTACAAAGATTGTACTTAAATGCACCCCGCTTCAAAGTCTTCTCTTCTTTAATGAACTTTTTGGTGGCTATAATGTACTTTTTGAACTTAAATGTAATCTGTTCTTAGTTGCCTTTATATTTCCTTAATTATTTATTTATCACGAAATGTTGTTTTAATGTCTCTATTTTAATGTTCATATCAGCTTCGCACAAAAAAGTAAACAGGTGAAACTGAACGGAACTTGACAAAAAGTTGGATGTTTTTGGATATTCTTCAACACTTCTGCTCACAGCTACAATATTATCGGTTGAGCGACCACTACGTTGTTAAATTCTCTTTCTGTTATCATGAACGGGTCCAGTTTCATCAAATTTCTCAAATGTAAATTTCTTAATTACATCTTGAACACTTGGCCCTTTGTATAATGTTACATATTAACTAACCAGAATGTATTTAAAATTTGAAAATAAAAATTAAAAGTAGCTAAAAATGGCATCAAAATTAAAAGGATACCTCAATTTTGCACACCTTTTATTTTGATATATTCTAGATTCATTGATATTGGTTACATAGTGTGAATCGGTGATTATTATATTTACTGGTTTAGTTTATTGTAAACAAGCAAACTGTGAATACATATCAACCGAGGAAAAAATTAAGCAAGCTGAAGTATAGTTTAATATTATGGTTTAATTGTTGCTGTAGTCCATGTATCAAAATATGGAACGTGAATGATAAAGAGATTTATGACAAGTTTTCTAAAGTGTTTAACATAATTAAGTTCTTTATCAAGACACATACCAAAGTATTTAACATCATTCTATAAAGCAGGGATGCTCGTTCATATTGTCCAGGTTACGAAGTTTTGCGGCTGGTTATTTATTCCCTTCGTGAATATTACAACCATATCCGCTAAAAAAAAATCCTACAAAAAATTTTCCTGCAATGTACCAAAAGCTAACTATTTAACCACATGTGTTGTCTATGGTGTGCTCAGTATGTACCGTCACGTCTTTTTCTTTTTTTTTGACGTTTTAATTTTTATGTTTAATTTGTTAAAGAATGTGTAATCTGCACTAGACAGCAATTTAGCACATTTTACAAATTTTCATATTCTTCACTAATATTTTCTTTAAAATTTTAAATTGGTAATTTTGTAAATTTTTAATTTTAGAAGTTGTCATAAAAACCATAGAACGATAAATAGAAAATGGGTCATGTTAAATGGTGCTCAAAGGCAGGGAAACTCTTCGTCAAATAAGCTTGAGAGAAGTCTTCGCTTATATATATAGTCTTCGCTTATATATATAGCTATTTAATTTATATATATATATTAATAATATAAGCATATTTTATACAAGCTATTTAAGTTATTTATATTATTAAATTATTATTATTTATATTATTAAAATATATATATATATATATATATATATATATATATATATATACATATATATATATATATATATATATATATATATATATATATATATATATATATATATAAGATAAGCTATTTTAATTTTTTTAATTCGAAAATAAATGTATAATGTGTATATGTATAAATGAAGTCATCTGTTAAATAGCTTATTTAATTCAAACTGTGTGTCGATTAAAAGGATATTTTTTTTGATTCATTTTTTTATATTTATTTGTACTATAATTTTTCTATTAAATTATCAAAAATTAATACAGTAATCTTATTTTGTTTTATAATTTTGCTATATTTATGTATATACAATATTTTTACTATTTTCAAATAATTCTTGTTTTTTTCGCTTTTGTTTCATTTAAAAATAGTATTGATTTCTCTATTTTTATATTGGTTTCAACTAATTATTGATTTTCTTTATTTTTTGTTTCAAATAATTTTGTTAATAAATACATTTTTGTTATTTTAACGACAAGTACAAGTCTAAAAAATTAAAATTTTCTGTTTATACAATGTTGTCTTCGGCTGTGGCAAAAGTAAAATGTTTTAGTAATGAAAGTATATGGAAACATTTTAATATCTGCTTGTTCTAAATTCATTTTCAGCTTAATTTAATGAGCAATTTGCACTCTATTTTTATGAACAGTTCTATCTTTCTGCAATACTTCACCGAAAAAAGTTATGTTTACTCTTTCTATTTTAATTACTCTATACGGGTCATTATAAATTCCTTTGAAGTTATCGTAAGGTTTTTTTGTATATTTTATCATTCAAATTTAAATTATGTTATAGTATTCCTATCATATAATCCTTTGTTTACATCCTTATATTTATCAATAAGTTTCCTTATAATAGAATGGGATTTCTGCAAACGATATCTAACTTCCATACTATAGTCTTCAGCGTTATATAAAGGATCGATCTTTTGTAAATTTAAATTATTCGGTATTGTAACAAAAACTAACTCATATGGTGTAAATTTGTTATCAAAAACTGAGCTCGTGGTTGTATTGTGGAAAAATTTAAAGTACCTTAAGTATGTATCCCAACCTGTGATGTTATCGCTAATATAAAATCTGACGTATTCATTGAAAACACGGTGATTACGTTCTACCGTGCCTAAGATTTCATGATGATACGCTGTCGAAAAATTCATATCAATGTTCAAAAGTTTGCATAGCTCACTAAATATTTCGGTTTTAAATTCGGTACCTAAATCTGATCTAATAGAATTCATTTCCCCTAAAATTAAAATAAAATTTTCAAATATTGTTCTAGATACTGTCTTTGCACTCTTATCAGGTATATGTATCGTAAAGAGATATTTTTTAAAATCACAAATCAATGTTAACACGTACTTGTTCCCATGTTCCGACACTGGTAAGGAACCTATCGTATCTAATACCACTATATCGAATGGCTTAATCGGTGTTGGAGTTAGCGTCAATTGCTCCTTGTTTCCTATTTTCACCTTATTCAGATTGCAGTGTCTACAATTTCTAATAAAATTCGCAATATCCCTGGTCATATTTTTCCAATAATATTTTGACCTTTATTTCGCGTATATACGTTTCCTTCCGCAATGACGTCCTATGATCGGATCCGTATAATAAGTTTTCATAAGTTTAAGCTTTCTCTCATCTTCAACTACTTTTTCGACAGGGTTGATTAATATAATCTCTAGTGTTTTTAATATTTTATTACCGCAGTATTTTAAATCTCGAATAGAATGCAAAGAAAAGAATGGATCATCTTTTGACCATTCTGCCACGTAAATGTTATTGTTATTGGCTACTTCCTGTAACCTCAAAAGCGTTGATTCTAAATTTAATGTTCTGTTAATAACTTTAACATTTCTTATTAATTTAAATTTGTTATACATTTTTACCTCTACACAAGCAACTTCCTAGTTATTTAAATATATTTCTGTCTTAATTTTCGCAATTTTAGTATCAAATTCCTGTGGGAACTTATCGTAAACTTCTCTGCAGTAGAGTTCTGTGATAGTCTCTCATTTATCTTGTTGCGTTTAGACATTGCCCGAGTTGTCACTGCAAGAATACTTTCAAGCATATTATTTTTCAAATCTCTAACTGAAATACGCGATAAAGCATCAGCACCGACATTATCTTTACCCCTTTCTATTGAAAAATTATATTCTGACAATTTAAGCCTTATGTTCGTCAATTTTGATGATGGATCTCTCATATTAAATAGGTAGACTAGAGGTCTGGGGTCTGTTCTAACAATAAATCGTGTTCCATATGGCCTAAAATGATTAATTGCAAAATATATTGCTAAAAGTTCCTGTTCTATGTTTGGCTTTTTTTTTGCAAACGATTAAAGGTTTTAGATGCATAGTAAATCGGTAAATCATGACCTTCAAAATTCTAACTAAGTATTGCTCCGCAACCAACCTTCGAAGCATCGACAGTAATTATGAGTTCCTTTGTAAGGTCTGGATATTGTAACATTCGTGGAGACACTAATTTAAATTTAATTTTTTTAAAAGATTCATAGTAATTTTTATACCATATAAAGTTTACTTTCTTCTTTGTTATATTATTCAATGGTCCTCTAACGTAGAAAAATTAGGTATAAATTTCCTATAATAATTTGCAAATGCAACGAAACGTTTCACTGCATCTTTATCGTTTGGAACCGGATATTTTTCTATTGCTGATATTTTGCTTCTATCAGGTAAAAGTCCCCCTGGAAGTACGTCTTTGACCCAAAAATGTCACTTCTGGTCTGAAAAAATTGCATTTATAAGGATTGATTTTCAAATTATATTTTTTAAGTGTATCAAAAACAGTATTTAAGTTTTCCAAATGATGTTGCTGCTACAATTATATCACCGATATACAAAAATGCTCTATCAGGTCCTAATCCTGAAAATGCTATATATATCATTCTAGAAAATGAGTTTGAAGCAACCTTCAATCCAAAAGGTAAGACCTTCCAGCGAAATATACCTTGGTCAATGTTAAATGATATTAAGTCCCTGGAATTTTCGTGAAGCGGTATCTGATGAAATGATACCTAAATTATCAAGTATATCATCAATCCTTGGCAACGGAAATTTATCAGCGATTAGTATACTGTTAATGGCTCTAAACTCTACACACATACGAAAAGATTTCATGTTATCCGGACTTTTCTTCGGTACTAAAATTAACGGGCTGTTGTAATCTGATGTGCTCGGCTCAACTAAATAATTTTTCAGTAGCTTTTGAACTTGATTCTTTATTTCATTTCTCTGTGTATATGGAAGACGATAATTTTTTACGTAGACTGGCTCAAGCTTAATTTCTGTTTGTATAAGTTGTTCTTGGACATCTTATCATCCTTTAATGTAAAAATATCTGCGTACTCCGTATATAATGGCATGAGATCATCTCTAATGTACTGTGGCATTTTCTCAGACAAAATCTTTTTTAAGTTTTCTACGCGTTTGTTACAATGGAGAATTTTATTAATTGAATAAACATGAAATTCAGAAAGTTTTTCAGTTTTCACTTTATAGCTATGTACTAATTTTCCTCATCTGTCGTATTTAATACACGAATAACTGGTTTTTCTGCATCTACAATACATATACTGATAACTACACCCTCACAAATTTCCTGACAATCAACAAAAACTGGTTCGGTTATATTATTCAAATGAAACTCTTTAAGCACCTGGGACCATGTAAAATAGGAATAATTACTTTCTCATGTATATAAGGAATGTAAAAAGAAACTATCATAATCAATTGTTAGCTTTTAAGAAATCGTCTGATACAATATGTAAAACTTGCGATATCGAATAATCATTAATTAACAATTTTGTATTTATTGTACCTAATGACTTTAAAATTGATATATCCGCCTGCGAATCCACTAGAAAAGAATTAATTTTATACGATGCAAAACATATTGAATTTATAAAGTCTGAATATTGTAAAATAGATTTAGGAATATTTTTACTGATTATTTTGATTCTCCTCGTTCCTCAACATTTCCTGCTGAGGGGCTTCCGAGTTTAAAGTCCTCACTGAAGCCCCTTGGCGACGAAATTTACCTCCCGGATTTTGATTGTAATTAGATTTATTGTTCGATCCACCGCAATTATTATTACCACGCCTGTTGAAATTGTTATCTAATAGTCATTATAACCGTTATCATTATGATAATGCCTATTATACGAATAGTTATTATAACCACGATTATTATTGTTACTACGCCTATTGAAATTGTTGTACGAATAGTCATTACAACTAAGATTCTTATCACACATATTAAAGTTATTGTACGAAGAATTATTATAACTAAGATTGTCATTATATGATCGATTAAATCGAGTGAATTGCGTATTATTTCCTTTGGATGCCCGTAGAATGGAGTACTATAACCAACTGCTAATGCCTGCTACAATAAAAATTTTAAAATTAAATGTTCCTTGGTAGAAAAAAATCACTCACTTAACCCACTGTGCAATGTGGCATTGATGTTTTATGTTGTTGTTGTTCTGATGATGATTTATGTGCTGTTTTTGATGATGATGTGTTCTGTTGTTTTGATGATGTGTGCTGTTGTTGTTTTGGTCCTCCTGTTTTTGATATCTTCTTATTGTACTCACTAAATATTTATTTTGTTTCTTGTTGTTATTGCTAAGTTGTTTTTCAATGGCAGATTGTTGATGATGTCGAAATTTGGTTATGTTGAAATTTTGTCTTTTGTTCAGTTGGTTATTAATATTTGTTATTTTATTTTTATTTTTGAACAACTCCTTTTTTAATATCACTTTTCGCTGTATTTTTTTTATTAAGCTGTTTTTATTTCTATGTTATTTACGTTTTCGATTTTCCAAGTATTCATTTTTTTGAGTTTAGCATTTTTCTTTTTCTTTAATTTTTCAGTCATTTCTCCTTCTTTTTTTTTTTTGTTTGCTTTTCTCAAAATTTGTGTTCTGTTAATTTTATGTTCGATATGCTGCTTCTCTTTTTTAAATTTCAGTCTTTTTTATTTGTTTGTTTATTTTGTTTTAAATTTTATTTTAATAAAGTTATATATGGGCATTTGTTTGTAAGAAAAAGTTCCAAAACACACTATTTTTTCAATATATTATAACATAATTATTATTCTTTTTATAAACTATAAAGTATTTTTCATACTATTTCTTTTATTTTTTTTTAAATTTTTAATTTAAGCACTTTTTTCTATTTTTTCTTCGTTTTACTAAAAATTTTGTTGTTATTTTTAGAACTTTTTTAAAATTAATTTTAGTTTTTACTTGGCACTCCTTCTTTCGTCTTTCTTATTTGTACTGTTTTTTTTATATATTCAACACTTTGTTTCACTTGTTATTGTTAATTTGATTGTTTTTATTTTAATTTAGCTTAAAACTGTATTATTTGATTTTTTAGTTTTTCAATATCTTCGATTTTTTTTTTTTATTAAAACACAACTTTTTTTAAAATTTATTTTCTTATAATTTTGGTTTCACTTTCACCGCGTGAGGACTACTGGCTATTTATAGCTGAATAACACTTTTACGACTGCGCTTTTAATGTGTTTTGTAATAGTTTTTTTTTTTCGTTATATTTGCAAATACATTTGATTTTGCTATCTTTGGTATTTGTTTTCACATATGTAAGTATTTTTGTCATTTGATTTCTTTATATACATATAAAACAAATAGGAATAAGACGAGCGAACAGGCAATATAAAAGAAGTTTTTAGTTTTGATGTTGTAGGTGTTTTTTTTTTTTTTTGTATCTGTCTGAAAATTTCTACACGATGTCTTTTTAGGCGTTTTTTTAAAGTAATTGTTTGAATTTTTTTGAGGTTTTAAGTTTTTTAAAGTTTTCAAATTTTTCATCTTTTTTACTCTAGTTTTCTTTCTCTAGGCTTTTTTCCATTAACTCATTATTCCACTTTTTTAGTTTTTATAGTTTTTTTTTTAATTTTGCATTTTTTCATTTTTTTTTGGGGTGGGGGGGTTTGGTTTTTTGTTATATATGTATGTCCTTTTTTTCTTTTAATTCATTTGTTCACTTTTTTGCTTTTAAATTTACATGTGTTTAAGTTTTTTAATTTTTTTCCTTTTTTGATTTTTGCTTTTTTTAAGTTTGCGATTTTCAATTGTTTTTTATAATAACTCACTCTTAAGTTCTTTTTTTTAAACATTTTCTTTTTATTTTGAAATTATAGGTATTTAGTTGAGCATATACACAGGTATATATTTTTAAGTTTATGCTTTAAATTAAAATTTTATTTTCTGTTAATTTTTTTTTTTAATTTACTTTTTTTAAGCTTATTCTTTTTTTTTACCGAATGCCTGGCAGGATCGCCATATAAAGAATACATAGGCACATTCGGTGGTTTATTTGACTCAACTGACGCCATGCATGCGTTCTTTATTTAACAAAAAATAACGGTTCTTATTTACTACTATTACAATTTATTTGAGTATATAAGGAATTAGGGGAAAATAAGAAACGGTATAATTATACGATATTATTAACTAATATATGCATATAAATAGTAAATAATATAGAATAACTAGAATTAAGAATAAGAACAAGGGGTAAACTAATTGTATGATATTGATATATAATACTAAGAATAAGTGTGTCTTAATCTAATTGAAATAAAGGGTGATGCATTTATAATAATAATACACTGCATTTTACAATAAACAATTTATGTTTACAAAGTGACTTTTACAAGTTAACTGTAACTAAAACAATGCAATTATAATCTAAATGATTGGCCAAAGTTTTAAAAATAACCCTTTGTTGGGAACATACAATAACGCTCTATGGCAGTTTACATTTTTCATAATTTCAATAATTCAAATTGGAGTAACATTTTATTGTGGACTTTTTATACTGTATAGGCATTATTAATTTGTGTTTTGCTGCCAAGATATAAACGTTTATATGATGAATATTTTGACGCGGCAAAGAAAAGCCTAGACACAAGTCACTGCCATTAATTCAATCTCGCTCATTTATGTCTGATGATTTCCATCGGCTATGAATCTGTTATGACCAAATTTAGAGAATCTTTCGGTATCTAAGAGATATAGACAAAAAAATATACACTTTGAAACTTTCGCATTTAATATATCCTATAGTTCCTTCCAGAGATACAGAGAGATACTGTAAACATTTGCAGTAAATCGGTTCAGCCGTTTAGCTGTCTGTAAAGCACAAACAAACTAAAAAAAACCATACAAACTATAGCTGTTAAAGCTGGTTTTACACATAATAAAAACTGAAATAAAATGTAAAAACAGTATGTAATGAAATAAAGATAGTAATTTGACAGTGGTATGGCACAATTTCTAACCAATAAGATTTTTTATTTGATCAGAAGCACAGAAGGAATGTCAGGAATGAGAAATTTAAATTAATTTCACATAATTTTACTGTTTCTTTTGATATATACTTGTAAAATAATAAAAATAACATTGTAATTTCAAGTATTTATTTTTAATTATAAATATGTATGTATATTACACGTACTTGTTGTACGTTGATCGTATCAACTTTTCTATCCCTGCTGTTGAATTATTTGCTGCCGTCAGAAGAAAATATGTAAATAAAAAATTACTTTATGGTACATATGAAAGTGGCTTTTTGTTGGATTGAACTTCCAATACAATTTTTTTCTTTTTCGCTTTTTTTCACAATAGTATCATCAGCTAATATTGTAAATATGTACATAAGTATGTATGTACTTCGCTTACTTAGAGTCAGTGTTGCCATAATTTTTTTTAGAAAAACTGAAATTTTAAAAGAAATAAAATATTTTCAAGTGAAAACACTGCAAATACTTAAAAGAGTAAAAAAATATACATATTCTCGTATCGGGTACGTTCTGTAAACCGAAAAGGAGTGAAATTGAAATTAAAAAGGTACGATTAAACCTTACCACAGTTATTAATTCAAAGCAAAAAACTAAAATGTTTAAAACTTCATTAATTAATTAATTGAAAACAAAAATCTTCAAAACCGCTTAACGCTTAAAAAAAACTTCAAAATACAGATAAATCTGGAATTTTATTTGTTTTAAAACGTGAATCATATATAAAAAAAGTATATTTTTTTTATTCAAATGTTAAGACTACTTCTAAAGAAGAAACTTTTCAATCATAATCAATAAATTCTACCAAGTTATAACGCCAAAGCACATTTAAGAAATTGGTGTTGTTAGGATGACTGTTTTTGTAATTTTTGTTATTTTTTGACATTAAAAATTCACACAAAAATCAATAAATATATGTCGTATTTGTTAAAAAATTAGCACACTTAATTTTTTTAAGCAACATATTTTTCTGTCATTGTGATTTTTCTTAAAATTATTCGTGTTACATTTTAAAATTCTTTGACTTTATTCTTAATTTTTATTCCCTCTCAAAATATCATCAACACTTGTACGCGGTATTATTACACAAAATGTTTTTGTGTATTAAAAAGTTCAAAGGTTATCTAATTGAAAAAATCTATAATGCGATTGCCGTTTGAAACCTGTGTTCATTGTAGGTCTATTTCAATGAGTCTAAAAAACGAATCGGGTGCAGCTCAGTGATTGAGTGATTCCTTGTTCCAGTTAGAATGTCCCGGAAATTGTGCATGTATGTGCATGTTTATACGAGAAAACACTCTGAAGGGAAACATTTTGAATTCCTTTTGTTTTTTCCATTCGCGTTCACACAGGCGAACATTTTGTCGTCAATATTCCATTACTATTGTTATTGTAAAGAAGTAAAGCTAATAAATATCAACAATGCGAATATGACCACAAAGATTATCGCCGAGTACCGAAGACAAAAACGATTCTCTCTTCCCCAACCGTAATTTGCTACCAAACTAAATGTTTCCCATCAAATTATTTCCTCGTATAAACGAGGACTATAAGTGCAAGCTAACCAACAGTCTATAAGATACTTCTAATTTTATAATTAATTTTTGATTATTGTGGAGTTATTGCCAGTAATTCTAATTATTTTTTGTTCATTTGTAATCCTGACCAATTAGTAATCAGAAATTTTTTCTTTTAGAATTACATAATCATTATGATTCTTTTCAAAAAGTAATATAATTGATTACTAGTCATAATCACAATTTAACAGCTATAATACAAACAAACATTAATTTTTATATACAAGATATTAAAAAAGAAGTTTTATAGTCTGTTTTCTACAAGCAGACAGGAACTATGCAAACAAGTACGTAAGTAAATAAGTCTTTATACTGATTTTATTTTATTACTTCTAAAAGAGCAATGAATAATGAATTTTAAAAAGTATAATTGATATTTTACTATTCAAAACTTATAGAGATAACAATCCAAGGCCATTAAACACATAGCGATAGCAAGAAGGCGGAATTAAAATACACACGCTTATATTAGAATGAATATTTTGACGGAAGCACGAAAAAGCCTAGTTATCAGCATTTGTGGCTGCTGCCACCTTAATTTCTATTTCATGGGCAGCAAAAAACAAATTAATTATGCTAATACAATACAGAATATTGAGTCAAATCGACTTTTATTTAACAAAAAAAGTGCAAAGTGCATATTTATTCATTTATTTTACCTTATAATACTAGTTATATATACAAAATTAATATATTTTATGTATTGCGTATATTAATAATAAAGAATTTGTGTAGCCTGTTTACTTCAAGCAGATGGTATTTGTGCAAACAAATACGTAAACAAATAAATTTTTGCACTGACTTTATTTTATTACTTTTAAAAGAGCAATAAATTATAAAATTTTAAATAGAAAACATGATATGTTGCTATTTAAAATTTATAGAGATAACAATTCAAGCCCATTTTTTGGAAAATGTAATTGCATTGTCATAATTAAACGCTGAATTATTTAAATAGTTATTCCGCATTATAAAATGTAACTCTTTAAAAGCTCCCTAAGTTTTCAAAAAATAGATATTTCAAAACTACATGCAATAAAATGCATAGAAAATGAAAAATCCACCACGGAAACTTTGGTCAATAGACCTTTCTGCCAGTTCAAAACGAATGAACATTTTTTCAGATGTAGCCAACTTGGTTATATAAGTATGTATAAGCATATTTTAAGCAATCGATTTTAATTCTTTGAATGCGAAAAAGTGAAAGTGGCACCACTAAAATGTGTGTATTTATTACAAACATAATTTTAATTATTTATTATAGTTTTGGTTTATTGAAGTTGTTAAATATTTGTTTATTTCTATAATTTGTAAAAGCGTTGATATATTTCAGGAGAAATTGCTGTTACAACATTTGCTGAATTTACTTCAGTCTTTATTTTTGTTAAAATATTTAATCTTCGTAAATATTTACAGTATGAATGTCAGCCGTTTCTTCTGCTGCTGCCTTCCAGTGTACACTAAAGAAGGTACGTGCAAGTCTACATATGTATATTTTTTGCTCACGCATGTTTTCAGTTTCCAGCTGTCAAAGTTTGTTTACTATTTCTTCTTTTGTTTACATTTTTACATCCGCCATTTTTAAAATTCAAGTCTGGGTTGCCGGATTTAAAATTACAAAAATCAGAATCAGTACATTTATAAAACAATATTACGTATCTGATAAAAAAAAACTATATTAAATACGTAACGATAAACAAAACTTATTCTATTACAACAGCTTAAACAAATTTTTTAAATTAGTAATTGAAATCGTTGCAAAAGATACCGTTACTTTTGAAGCGATTTTACTAAAAAAAAATTATGAACAATATACATGCATATACATTTCTAATTCTTTTTTGTCTTTTGTTTATAATTTTTCGTTTTTTTTCTCTTTTCTTTAATACAAAAACATATAATCTAAAAAATTAATTGGTAATAACATCTGAATGTGTCTAAAAAATTGCATATTTTCTCAAAATTCATAAATGCTCTTCTACTTCAAAACTTTTTAAATTATTTAAACTTTGTGATGCAAACGAAGACTGGTAAGGAGCGCAATGAAGTGACCCAATACTGGCAAAGATTATAACAACTAAGGAGGAGGATAAAGGGCCGGCCCGCAATGAAATACCAGCAGAAGGTCCTCCTACAAAAGCGTTCTGTGCACAATGGGACAGTTCGAAATTGATTAATGGGTGCTTATATCGTCATTGGGAAAGTGCAGATGGCAAAACTTCATCCAACCTACTAGTGGTGCCTTCCTCCGAAATGAAGGAAGTCCTAAATGAGTTCCATACTGGTGCTAGCGGAGGACACCTTCGAGTGACAAACTCTTGAAAAACTAAAACAGGGTTGTTATTGGGTTGGACGTTAGCAAGCAGTGACGAATTGGATAGCAAACTGTACCCAGTGTATTACAACTAAAGGTCCAGTAAGAAGAAGCTAGCTGCAAAAATATAACTATGGCGCACCCTTCAAGCGGATAGCCATGGACGTAGCAGACCCCTTCCCTGTCAGAAATGCCGTAAATTGTTATGTTCTCCTTGTAATAGATTATTTCAGAAAATGGCCGGTTCCCATACCCAATCATGAGGCTAACACGATTGTAAATGTTTTCGTTAATAATTGGGTACGCCGATATGCGGTTCCAATAGAGTTACATTCCGATCAGGGCAGAAATATCGAGCCTGCTATATTCAAAAAAATGTGTGAGATACACGGTATTAAGAAGACTCGAACAACGTCCACAGTCTGAATGGAATGGTAGAACGATTTAATCGCACCTTAGCGGAATACTTGCGAAAAGTAGTGAGCGATCAACAAAAAGACTTGGACTATAAAAGACTATAAGGCAAAACATTAAATTCGCTGCATTTATTTTATTTTACGCAATTTAAAAAGAACTTAAACGTTTAGAAAAGGTTAAACGTAACAATATTATGCTTTATGCAAAGTGTGTTTTTTGGAAGAGATTCGATAACATTTCTGATAAATACTGCCGCAGTGGTATAATATTTAAGACACCCGCCTACTAACCAGAAGGTTTTCGGCTCAATACCAGCCAAGACCACTTGAAAAAAGAAAAACTTTTTTCAACAGAGATATTACCTTATGAGATGATTTTATGAAATTAGCTAATAACTGGTTGAGTATTGAATATTCCTCTAATGCATTCGTCGTTCGGAGCCGGCGTCAAACTGTAGGCCCGTTTCCATGAGTCTAAAAATAGAATCGGTTGCAGCTCAGAAGTCGCCGGGGACTACTCTCAGCCAATGATCTGCACCCGATTATATTTTTAGACTATGTATGTTTATATATATATACTCATATACTCATCAATAAGAATATTTACATCAATATTAATTGAAAATATCTTGGCTATATAAGGTAAATCATTAAATAAAATATTAAAACCTGATTCGAATATACTCAGCTTTTATAATTTATTAACCTTTATTTCAAAACACTCTTCGGTATAAGATCTTAATGATATTTTATATCTATGTAAAACTCAGTATTACCTTTATTTGATACAGCGATTCCAAAATTTTAGATGAAATCTGTACTTACTGATAAAACAAAACGTCTGGCAACCATATACTTTATCAGCTGTCGTTGACACATTCGAACTGATTCATAAAAAATACTATAACAAATTGACTGTTGTTCTTGTTACTGTTTAAATTGTTCTAGATTTGCTTGTACCTTATTTATTGTGCCATGCGGCCTTCAAAATATTAATAAGTCCGACAACATAGCAGCAAATGCTGTTGAGTGGCATTTCCGGTTTGCTGCCATGATACTCGCTGTCGTCTATGTGTTTATAGCATGTGTGTACATACATATGTATGTATGTATACGATAAAACTGTTCTCTCACCTGTTCTTCTATTAACACATTTACGTTATAATTTTATAAAAAAATAAGATTAATTTATAAAACATTTTATTGAAATGAATGTTGACGATGAAGCTCGACCATTAAAAGAGGCTTACAACTTTCTGCGAAATATTTTGCAAGATAAAAGATAATTATACGGTTGAGTGCTAATTTTGTCAAATAGATATTAATATAATATATGTATGAGCTGCCGATCGCTTGAATAAATTTGAATTCAAAAATCAAATTGAAATTAAGATAAATTTTAAAATTTTGTTGTCCCAAAAGTGGATAAAATTGAAGCATACATAGCCAAATCGGAATTGGTTTGTATTTATCGCCAACAATGTGGAAGAACAAAAGCAGCATGTGTAAGCCGATTAAGATCAACAAGTAAGAGTCTGATGCTTAAATTCACAATAATTAGTAAGACAATAACAATAGTTCAGCTAAAAAATATTCACTGCACGTTTTTAATCGTAGTTAAACCCCCGAATGTCATTGGTTAACAATTAATTAGACAACAACGGATAATGTCAAAAAATTAAATTTTATATATTTTTTTAATTATATTTATTATTATTTTTTTCTATTTTATGAAAAACAAAATTAAATGATTGCAGACTGTTAAAATATTGGTTAGGATATTAAATGTGACACCGGTGTTGACAATATCTAGAGTATTGTTATCCGTCGTCGCCAACAGAATCTAGAAAATTTCAAAATTTAAATCTACATAGGACTTATTTCGAAAGTTTGAGATGTGCGCCTTTGAATGCATTAAAGCTTAACCCTTTGACGACCACAAGCAAGTATGCTTGACCGAGGTATTTTAGCTTATTACTTATCTAGACAAGTTTGTGTAAACTCTAAGCTCCCTAGAACTAGTCAAATTATGTTTGGGTATTATAAGTATTTGCATATGGATTTAGATGAAAATAAACACTCCTGATAACCTCTACAATTTGAACCTCCAAATTTAAATTTTGAATTCAAACTTTGGTGTTTACGTAACTCGGAAGCTCAGTACATACTTGTGTTATACTGACATTTACACAGGAACACAATATGTTGAGCGCGGTATAGATGAGGCTGTTATCTAGCAGTTATGTGAACTCAATGAAGCATCCGAAAAATTCCAATGGATAAAGATATGAAAACAGGGGACATCAGATAGTATTTCCAAGTTTAATGAATGGATGATTGTGGTATTCTAGGTCAAGCGACGTGTAGTTGGACAAACTGGCAAAAACGATGTTGATTGCTTCCTGATGATACAGCATTACCAAAAAAATGGGAGGAGTTGATCTTATTCGCTCTTTGACTTTTCGATTAAAGTGTTCATGATAGCAATAGTCGCACAAATATTTTTGCATTCAATTGAATGTGTTCCTTTGCTCCACGATGTGCCGTGATTGCTTTGGAAGCTACCACGAACAAGACCAACAATAATTAATTTTAAGATCTATTGTATTTTACTTTATACAATATTTTAAATAAAATTCGTATTTAAATCCTTCCTAAAATAGCCCCTTACAACTGTGTATAATATGTAAAACGATTAAATGAAAAAATTACCAGTCACGCGATTGTTCTAGTATATGGAAAATCTGAGAAACAGTGGTTGTACCAGATTAAAAATTTTGTTTATTTGCAAATATAAATTTTAAAAAATTTAATCTGTAAAAATGATTTGTTCTCTGAAAAAAATGAAAATTGCATCAGCTTTGATTACCGATGTTGGAAGAAGTTTGTGATGCAATTTGCATATAAGTCATTAAAAAGTGCATATTTTAAGGGATATTTTATAAATACCTTACAAACATGTGTGTTAGAAAAAAATCTATTAAAAAAAAATTGTGAGCATTTTCTTCTTGAATTGCCGCACAAGAACACAATAAATATTAGTGTATTTTTGGTATTTACATTTTTTAATGGTTGCTAATAAAGCTTTCACAAGATTGCCGCACCAAGGTTGCATTTTATTGGGATAAATAAGCACAATATAAATAATAGCACGTATTTATAAAATTTACCAATTATTGGTACATTAGGATAATCGTGTGATACGACCTTTATCCTTTTAGTCGTCAGTGAGACACCGAGGAAAGCACATGTGCAAAGAATTTACGCATATTTTTTTATACACAGAAAAATAATTAAAAAAATTTCTTACGATCTTGCTCTTAGTTGTCACTGAAACAGCGACGAATGCACAAGTGTAGCGGATGCGTGTTGATTTTTTTGTTTTCTTTAAACATCAACTTTACTCTCTCTAAGAGAGCAATTTCTATGTTCTCACTAACACAACTACATTTTTACTTTCGCACATCACTGACAGAGAGTGTGCATCTCATATATGCAAAATTGTTCTATGACGGTTGCGTCATTTGTACCCACCCTTGATACTTGCTGTCTTAATTTTTTTTCTCGTGTAACATTGCGTTGTATGCTCTCTTTATAAACGTGGCAGTGTTGACAGATTGAAGATTTTAGTTTATTTTTCAAGAATTTTAACCGAAATAAGACGTGAAGATTTTTTCCACAAAATAAGATTATTTAAAGAATTATTTTCATCACACGACTTTTTGAAACTTATTATATGTACTTATTAGCTCACATGCATATGTCTTTTATTCTTGCCAGCTTTATAAAATAATAACGCATTTCAGAGAATTGCCATTTATAAATTGTAAAAGCATACGTACTTAAAAATGGGGCATTGTCTATTTATTGCAATAGAGATCTCTTAGAAAACAATCTTAATCTCGCGCTTTTTGTCTACCTACTTCATCCGCTAATGTCGCAAGAATATTTTCTAAACTTAATCTTAACAAAACAAGACACAGGAACAGATTAGACTACACGACATTTGAGGGTATTTTATACACTCAAGATTATTTGTTGGTCAACAAATGTTCATGCTATACTTTAAAAATAGACTATAATATTTAAAAAAATCTAAAACCGTCACAGCATTATAATTAAATATGTATAGACTCTTTTAATGAGTGGTAGAATTTTGAAATATTTTATAAAATAAGTTATGCCATAATTTCAAAGTATTGGTTTAAAACCAGAATAATATATGTACATTTGATCTTAATATTGTACATATATAAATAATTTACTTTTTATTATTATTATTAATTTCATTACTAAAAGATTGTTCTTAATAAGTGATATGATTTTAATAATTTTAATGTTTTGGTAAACAACAACAAAAATATGCATATGTATTGATACGAAAATCAAGCTAGACAGGGTCGTTTGTTACATTGGTAAAAAAATAAACAAAAGGTACACAAACAACTAAGGACATGTGGAAGAATGGGTAGAAGGACTAACACCTTCTGAGAGAAACAAGGTTAAATAGCTGTTAAAGAAATATGTCTTCGTATTTGCCACCCAGATAAAAACCATGGAAGAACATCAATAGTCAAGCATGAGATAAATCCGGGCGAAGCGAGACCAATAAAACTGGCACCCCGAAGTATACCATTAGCAAACCGTGGTAAAAAGTAAAGGAGCTGGTGAACGAGATGGAGGAAAAAAGGTGTAATCGAACCATCATCAAGTCCATGGAGCTCTCCTGTAGTTCTAGTTAAAAAGAAAGATGGCAGCACGAGATTCTTCAGGAAGCTCAATGATATTACCAAAAAGGATAGCTACCCACTATCAAGGATTGACGACTCACTAGACACGCTAGCCGGAATAAAATGGTTTTCGACCTTAGATCTTCAAAGCGGGTATTGGCAGGTGGAGATTGCGGAAAACGACAAAGAGAAAACTGCCTTCACCACGAACGGTGGGTTATGGCAATTTAAAGTAATGCCGTTCGAAATGTGCAATGCGCCGGCCACATTTGAGCGTCCTATGGAACGACTGTTAAAGGAATTACATTGGAGAATGTGCTTGGTATACCTTAATGACATCATAGTAATGGGCAAAACGTATGACGAACACCTTAAGAATTTAGCAGAAGTTCTACAGTGAATTTCAACGGCTAGACTAAGACTAAGTACTAAAAAATGTGCATTGTTCGAAAAACAGGTGAAATATTTGGGGTACCGTGTTACAGCAGATGTCATTTCCATGGATGAAGATAAAATATGAGCAGTAAAGAACAGGAATCGTTCCCGAAATCTTCAGGAGTCGCGTAGCTTTTTGGTACTCTGCACATACTATAGGCGTTTTATGCAAGCGTAGCAGCAAGCTTACATAAGCTCACAGAGAAGGCTACGCCATACCAATGGGAAGACTTACAAGAGAAGGCGTTCCAAACTTTGAAAAACCTGTTGTGTGCAGCACCAGTGCTAGTGCAGTTCTAGGCGAAAAATTTATATTGTTACGTTTTTACCTTTTTAAAAACGTGCTTTAATGAGTTCGTAGATTATAGTTAAAATAAAATAAATTTTGTGTTTGGTTTTAATTAAGAATCCTTTATTCAACACAGTTATGTGCACCACTGCTTGTAATCTTTTTACAGGCAATAACAATTTTTATTCCTAATTACTCTGTCTGTTTACAACTTTGTAAATAACAACAATTGCTCGACAGATCCTTCTTCCTAAAGATCTTCCAACCCGATCGCAGTTATAACTTAGGTTCGATCACAAACTTTTCAACCAGAGTTTATCCACACTTAACTCTTTCTTTACTGAGTTAGCTCCAACTAAACTGGTTTTTTTTGTTTCACGATTCACTTCACGAGTTTACTCCTTACAAACTCTCTTCACACAAACTGCACTGGCTGGGCTTACTTTACTTAAACTGCACTCGCTGAGTTTGCGACACATAAACTGATTGCTGTTCGCATCGATGTGCTTTTTATGGCTGAGTAAAAAACACATCGAACGCTCTCGAACCTGTCGATATTTCAGGTAAATTCCATTTCTTTCTTTTAATTTCTTTTTAGTTTTTTTGTAGCCATGCGTATGTAAACATCTACCTCTTTCAGCTCTTAGTATTTGTTGTTGTTTGTTTATTGTCTGTTACTTGTTTTCTTTGCTGCTTAATTATTGTTGTTGCCATGTTATTTTTAATTACTTTATCTCTGCTAATGTTTATTGTTGTAGATTTGGTTATTTGTAAACAGCACGTATGAACAACTATACGTGCAGCTTTTGTTTATTTATGTTAGCGAAGTAATAATCGCAGAGGTTCCCAATTTTATTTTCGTAACAACATTATACAGCGATGCCGGCGGACATGGTATAGGCGGTGTGCTCTCACAAGTAATTAACGGAACGGAAAAGGTTGTAGGCTACTACAGTCGCACACTCTTAAAGCCTGAGCAAAACTACTACGTGACACGTCGCGAACTATTAGCAGTCTTGGAATGCATAAAGCATTACTACAAATATCTTTATGGCCAACATTTTCTGCTGAGGACTATTATTCTGCACACAGATGGCTGTTACAATTCAAGAACCTTGAAGGGCAGCTGGCGCGTTGGGTTGAACGCTTCCAGGCTTTCAGCATCGAGCACAGAAGAGGTATCAAGTACAGTAATATGAATGCTCTGTCGAGGTGACCGTGTAATTTGGAGTGCAAATATTGCGCTAGAGCTGAAAAAATGATCCAAGACTGGCAAAAATTATTGCTGCTAAGAGAGAGGACAAACAAAAACTTCTCATGAAAGCTTATTCCACTCAGCTGCGAAAGTACAGCTTTCAACCTAATAGTAGTACCTGCTTCCAAGGTGGCGGAAGTTTTAGAGGAATTCCATAATGGTCATCATGGTGGAGGTCATCGCGGAGTGACGAAGACTCTGGAAAAACTAAAACAGCGTTTTTATTGGGTTGGATGTCAACAGGACCGATTGGATAGTGAACTGTACGCAATGTATCGGAGTTAAAGGTCTAGCAAAAAGAAGCAGTAGTAAGTTGCAACAATACAACTCAGGAGCGCCATTTGAAGGAATAGGAATGGACGTAGTAGGCCCTTTTCTCATCAGCAGTGCAGGAAATCGATACGTTTTCGTCGTTATTGACTATTTTAGCAAATTGCCGGAGGTGTACGCTATACCCAACCAGGAGGCATCTATAATTGGAAACATTTTTGTAAACAAATAGATATATCGCTATGGGGTACCAATGGAGTTACATTCTGATCAAGGAAGAAATTTCGAGTCGGCATATTCAAAGAGATATGCGCAGTATATGAAATCAAGAAAACTAGAACGAAGCCGCTACATCCACAATCCGAACGATCAATTCGAACTCTTGATGCGAAAAGTGTTGAGTGAACAACAGTCCACGATGCAACATCAAGAACTCCTGCAAAGGTCATCTCGGATCTGAACTAAAATTGCCTAGAGATATAAAGTTTGGAGTTAAACTTTCTGCAGAAAAAGTGGCCAAATAAAAGAAAGTCTAAATGAATTTGCACGCACTCGCATAAAAATGGTTATTGACAGGATGAAAGTGAGGTATGACAGAGCAGCAAATACTGAGGGCTACCACGAGGGTGAACTGGTTCTAATTTACACTGCGAAAGAAAGGATTGTCCCCAAAATTGCAAAATGATTGGAATGAACCATACAAAATCATCAAAAGATTAAATGATGTCGTTGACATAATACCGAAGTATAATAGCCCACGAACGCAAATGAAAGTGATGCACATAGAGCGATTGGCGAATTATGGAAAAAGGAATAGTGGGCCTATTCGGGACGAACAGGATTAAGTGAGTGGCAGTGTTACGAAAATCAAGTTTGAGGACCACTGTCGCTTGTTACATTGCTAAAAAAAATAAACAAAAGATACACAAACAACCACGTGTTTGCTTACAAATCAAAATAAACAGCAACAACAAAAAAACGGGCAGAAATAAAATAAGTAACACACAATAACAAGCAACAACAAATAACAACAGCTGAAAGAAGTTGATGTTTACATGCGCATGGCTACGTGAGAACTAAATAGAAAATAAAAGAAAGAAATAAAATCTACCTGAAATATCAAGAGATTCGAGAGCTTTCGAAATGTTGTTTACTCAGCCATATAAAAGCAGATCGATGCGGACAGCGATCAGTTTGAAGAAAAGTCAACGCAGCGAACGTGCTGAATTGGTTGAAGTCAGCACACATAGATTTAAGTGGGGTTACTCTGGTTTAAGAAGAATTTAAGTTATGTTCGAACCTAAGTTATAACTACGATCGAGTAGGAAGATCTTTTAGTAGAAAGATCTGTCGAGTAATTGTTGATGTAAAGTGGTAAACAGGAAGTTATGTTAAAAATGTGATTGTTTGTAAAAAGGTTACAAACGGTGGAAAACAAAACAGTGTTAAAGGATTTTAATTAAAAACAAACATAAGATTTATTTTATTTTAACTGCGATTTACGAACTCATAAATACACGTTTTTAAAAAGATAAAAACGTAACATATATTTGATCACCATGGATAAGTAGATAAGGTGAAGTTTGCACAACAACTATTTATTTTGTTTATTGTATTATAAATGTCAAAAAAATTCAATGTAAGAAAAACGCGAACAAAAGTTGAAGACAGTTAACAATTGTAAATTATAAATATTTTATTTTGTTGAAAATTTTAACTTTCAAATATTTCGCTTTCTGGAAGTTTTTCAATTATTAACATTAACGGCTGTATTCAAAAACAAAATAAAGAACATTCATACCTACTTTAAGGAAAATTCACTAATGTATTATTCATAAACGAACTTTAGCTTAAAATTCCTATTTTAAATCAATATTAAATAAACAATTTTTAAAGTTGGTTCGACCGTACTTTAAAGTTTTTTTAAGAACATTATTGTGAAGAAAAAACAATAAATCTAAAGTTGACCAAATTGTTTTAGATAATAGACACGCTTTATTGATCAAAATAATTGGTCAGAATAATTTCAAAATGTAATAAAATTTTTTTAAGGAAGGAATCAAAGCATCATAGAACGAAAGCTTAATAAGTTAAAAAGAAACAACGGCAATTTCTCCATACCAGATAGAAATGATCAACATCTTTAGGTCTTTGCAAACCATGGTAAAAAGAGTTTGTTGAAAACATGCTCTCGTTTTCCTGGACTCTGTGGAATAGTGAATGCATTGACTAGAAAACGTTCCGTTACACTGTATTCATATTGGCCAGGAACCTTACTGTGCAGCACCGCTGACTACCATTCTCAATTTAGTCGAAGATTGGGAAAATGCCAGATGCTTGGAACACTAATATGCGCAAAGAGGATTTTGACACTGTAGATCAGCAATCGTCCGCAATTTGGCCATTGTTCTAGGGTTCTTAAATTTGGTAGGGTCTCTCAGGGTGACATATTCACCATTATGGTTTCAGATCTGCTTGTGCATTAGAAAGGCAGCAGATCTGCTGAACAAGCTATAGACCGGAAAGACACAATAGATCCCATGGATCGCAGTGTCCTGAAATAGTGCCAGATCAGTATAATAAAAATGATGATGATAATAATGCTCTCGTCTTGAGTTAATATCTGTTGAAGAAGAGGTAAAAGAAGTCAAAACAATTAAGATGGAATCTACTTTAAAATTAAGAAACTAAATGTGACCTAGCGAAATACTATTCAAAAAAGGTAATTTATTTGCAAATTCAAATTTTATTTGTATAGTTATGCAGTTGAATTACAATGGCTAAGAATAGATATACAAGATAGAGTGATATATACAAGATAGAGCACTACTGTCTCATTTAAAACAATATAACGAACTTAGAGAGCGATTGCTTGCTAACGCAGGCTAGAAACTAATGCCATATTATTTTCTCCATTATAACGATATCAAGAAGATACATACATACATATATTTTGTTGCTTTATAAATGCAGCATTTTTCTCAAAATTAAATAAGTCTTAAATTTTTTCTTATTATATATAGTATGCCAAATTACCATTCGTACATTTATTTCAGAAATCTTTTTTTTAATCCTTTTTTTTTAACAGAATAAATAATGAGAATAATAATTTTTATACGATTTTGGATCAAAAAAGTTTTCTTTCTTATAAAAAATATACGATAAAATATACGATAATTTTTCATATTGTAAATGAGAAATAAAATAAATATAGTATTTTGCCAGTTTCGAATATGAAAATACCTTAAAGTGTATTTTAGTTAAAATACTGATTTTGAATAAGAATTTCTAAATTTTAAGGCTAATAAACCTTTAGCCTTAAAGTGTATTTTAACTAATTTGTATTTGAAACTCAAAATTAAAAATTTTTGTGAGTATAGCGCAGTAAATATTTAGACATATTTATAAATACATATATTATTTTCTAATGCGTTTTGAAGCATGTTTTTTGCGATAAGATATTGTTTAACGATATCCTTGGATTACTTTATTAAGTAAGTTTCTGCTGCAAAGAAAAACTTTTGAGAGCATATGAACAAGGAAAAAAAAAGAAGCAACTTCACCTTATATAATTTCACCATGATTTGATCCTTATATTGTACAAATATTAGCTTAATTTTTAAAAACATTGTTTAAATTAAACTTATCTTGTTTTAATTTTATTGTTTTTGTTAATTTTAATTTTTATTAGAGTTATCGACTTATAAATTTATAAAGCACTAAAGTTGAAAAAAGTACCTCATTAAAAAAGCACTAATAATTAAACTATTTTTTTAATTTAAGGGCTTTTATTCCATTTTAATAAAAGTTTGATAAAACCAAGCTTGTTTACAAAAAAAAGTACCTCATTAAAAAAGCACTAATAATTAAACTATTTTTTTAATTTAAGGGCTTTTATTCCATTTTAATAAAAGTTTGATAAAACCAAGCTTGTTTACATTTTCGGTTCTTTTTAATAATAATTCAGACATAACAGTAACTAAATCTATGTACATACTACCTTGATCAAAAAGTTTACGAAATAATGCTCATGTGGCGGTCCCATCGTTCCGATTTGAGTTTTTTTCTTTTTTTTTTGTTAAGTTGGTACATCTGTTGTTGATATTGCCGCTAAGTATTGGCGTGAAAGGCTTGACATTTGAATTTTGTATATTCGGTTTTCGGTATGTCCATCAGTGCTTCCTGCGATGTTTCCATTATTTCCTCTCGGATGCTGAAATGCGTTCCCCGTAATGGTTTTTAAACTCGATTGAACAGAAAGAAGTCACAGGGAGCCAAATTTGGTGTATTCGATTGATGTTAGATGGTATTTGTTGCATTTTGCGTCAAAAACTTTCGAATAATGATGGCACTGTGCGATGGTGCGTTATCATGGTACACAATTCTGTTCTCTTTCGGCGAATTGCTTCATGCAAACGTCTCATACGCCCAAATAATACTCTTTGTTTACTGACTGGAAAAATTCATTATGTACTACACCGTTGTAATCCATGATCGATGAAAACCGTGATCATTTCCTTCTTTTTTGACTGAAAATGGTCTCGCCTCATGTGGTGAACTCCATCCACTTGCCTGATGTCTGGATTGCTTGTCGTACTCATAATTCCACGTCTCGTTTCCAGTAATAATCTTTTTGATGAATATGGGATCGGATTCACCCTCGCAAATCATGTCTTTTGCGACCTTTCTTTTGTGCATGAAAATGTAAAAATCTCCAATACACATAGAGTTAGATGTACTCTTGGCTACGTAGCTTTTGTAACTGTCAAGCTATGACTCCAAGATTTAGCGGGAATATTAACAACAGATGTACCTATTTAACAAAAAAAAAAAAAAACTCAAATCGGTACGATGGGACGACCACACGGAGGTTGTTCCGGAAGCCTTTTGGTAGTAGTAGTATAATTGTTTTATTCGTACCTAATAAACTTGTGTATGTATGAATTTGATACAAAAATGGGTGGTGTTATCCAATGCTACTTTTTGTCTGATAATTTGCATTGGTAATGAAGTCACTTAAACCAAATTCAAAAACTTCACTATTACAGTTCTCAAGAGCGCAAATGTAACTATTTTTAAGTTCGAAAAATGCATACACCTGCATATTGCTACGTAACGAATAGTGCTACCTAACGAAAAAGCAGAGCAGACCGCAGAGTGGCGTTTATTAAGTAATATTGATTTTATACATATCGAAAAGGCTTTTGACACCGAGAAGTCCTAGCAAAATCATCGACATTGTTGATGCACAATTAATGTACAGTCAGTATTATGTTGGCATAGACAAAGCTGTGTCAGCTTCCCACTCAGAGTTGTCTTTTAATGTGTATTACAAAGACGCCAAGAGTCGAAATAACCTAAACTTAAAACAAAGTTGTTAAACCTTGGGAACTCCGAAGACTCTTGTTTCTTAACGAAGACTCTTGTTTCTTAACGATATGCAGGGCAAGCTGAATTATGTACTAAAAGAAGCATAAAGAACGATTTTGCAAATCAATTCTGTAATTTTTTAAATTAGAAACCAAAATTTTGAAATAGTTTTTCTTTTTGCTGATCGTTTGCTGACATACGAAGCTTAAGCATTCAATCCCCACACATCTTATCGAACAACTAAATAAGCATTTTTAATTCGTTTGTACAGTTTAAACTTTCTTATTATGTTGTTACTTTTTTGTAAAAATTTTTATTGCTAAGCACTAACTCAAAAATTTTTCGTGTTAAAAAATTTTAAAAAACACTAAACACAGTGCTAAAAGGACTGAGTTAGCAACGCTGGTACTTATTTATGAATTGTTATTTTTATATTTTTATTATTATTATTTTTTTGTTAATCAATGAAATTTTTGAAAAATTTTGAAATTTTTGAAAATTTTTCTTTTACATGAAAATTTTTCTTCGAAAATTTCTGGCAACACTGACCTCTTTCATGCTCACTGGTATGTTTACCCACATACATTATCATGTGTGTTTCTTTTTGCTTACGCTCTCCTCTTTGTATTGATTTTAAATAAATTTAAAAATTTTTATGAATAAAGCATACAGTCAAACAATATGACTGCAAATTAATATAGGGAAAAGCATATTTATTTTGTGTTGTGCAAACGAAAATATATTAATCTACACCGAATATTTTGTGCTTTTTATAATCTGTACTTGTACATATATAATAATATTATACATAAGTAAATATGTAAATATAATTATTTTTTCAGTTATGTTAAAAATTTCCAAATAATTTTTTCTCTTAGAAATAAGTTTACAAAATTATAATGTGTATTTATTTTATTATTTTCTGTATATTATTTCAATTAACAAGAAATACTGGATTAAATTAATTAGAATATTTCAAAAATACTTAAGTTAAAATTTTATTTTTATACATTTATCAAGTATCCATGTAATTTTATATTTGCATAAAAATTTAAATTTAAAATTTTGTTTTTTTACATGTACGCTTAATAAATGCCAAAAATAAAATTATAATTAAGTTGAATAAATAAACTAATTGATAAAATTAAAACTATTAATAAAAATAAATTATAGAGTTATTCATTGGAGAGAATTCTTACTTTCCATTGTTTAGAACAGGCTCTTTCCAGAGACCAAGCGCAGTGCTTTCTAAGAAGTACTATTAAAAGAAATTCTAGTATCTCTTTGTGGCTCATCTTTAAAAATTGTGTGGAATAATATGTTTTTTGCAGGCATCTATTAATATATCTGATGGAGCAACTAAGTTTCCAAAAACCTTTAACCTCTGGTAATTCTTTTCACATTGTAACTTTAGAATAACCTTAAACGCCTCGTATCCAACAAAATCAAGATTATCAAAACAAAATCAAGAAATTATCAAGAACATCTTCCAAAAAATAATCTGCATATAAATCAGGAATGCGCACAAAGAGCGAAACAGTTAAAAAATAGGTATTCATACAAAGTATAAACATAAATAAATTTACGTAGCTTATTATAACACTTCTCGGTGTAGTAAGTATAATTTTAACTCTCTTGAAAATCTCTTTGAAGTTAAAAAAAAGCAAAAAACATGCACTTCTTCGTTCACGGCAACAAGCTACTGAATACATTTTGTGTCTGACACATATGTTATTTGTTGTAATTATGATTGCCGTTTGGAATAATGTAAACAAAGCGTATGAAGTTCTTTTTTTATACAAAACTTTGTAGCATTGTTAATTTATTACAATTTCTTAAGTTTTTTATATCAAAATAAAACAAAAGCAATTTTCCAGGAATTATAAAAGCAATACCAATAAATACTGTATGAAATTTAAATCGAAAGACTATGTAATAAAGGCTAGCGATACAGTTGATTTTAGTAGATTTCAGGAAAACTTTTGGTAGGAATTTTTTTCTTTTAGCAGCCCTAGTTGTAATATTTACGAGGGGAATAAATAAACAGCCCATGGCACAATAAATAAGGTGCATGCAGATCTAGAACAATTTAAACAATAACAAGAACAACAGTCAATTGTATTGGTATTTTTTTTTAATTTTTCGAATGTGTCAACGGCAGCTGATAAGGTATAGGGTTGCCACACGCTTTGTTTTATCAGTAAATACTCTAAAATTTTGTTAGTCGATATATCAAATAAAGGTAATACTGAGTTTTACATAGATATAAAATGTCATTAGGACCTTATACCGAAGAGTGTTTTGAAGTGAAGGTTAATAAATTTCAAAAGCTCAGTATATTAGGTTTTAATGTTTCATTTAATGATTTCCCTTATATAGCCATATATTTTCAATTATGAATATTGATGTAAATATTCTTATTGGTCAGTATATACATATATATGTTTAGCATAATATAATAATTTAATTATATTATAATATAATTTAATTTATTATTTATTTAATTTATAATATAATTTAATAAATATAATAATATAATATAATTTAATATAATATAATTTAACTGAAAATAATATTAGCTATTACTGCTCACTTGAAAAAGTTTTTCTTTTTTTTAGATGGTCTGACCTGGTATTGAACCAAGGTCCTTCTGATTGAATGTCTTACCTACCATACCACAGCGGCAGTATTTATCAAAAATTTTACCGAATCTGTTCGAAAAAACTAGAAGTTAAAAATTTTTTAAAGTTTTGAAGTAGAAGTGCATTTAAGAATTTGAGAAAATATGCAATTCTTATAACGCAATCAGACGTTTTAACTGATTTGTTTTTTAGATTAAATATTTTTTAATTAAAGAAAAGAGAAAAATAAACGAAAAAATATACACAAAGGACAAAAAAGCTATAAACATATTTAACTTGTTTATAGAAGTATATATGCATGTATATCTATATATATACAAAACAAAAAAGGCAAAACAGCGATTCCTTTTCAACTACCTTGAAATCAAAACAACGTTTGCCGGGTCAGCTTGTTGGTTATAATTTTTTTTTAGTAAAAATAATAATAACGGTATTATTTGCAACAATTGCTATAATTAATTTAAAAAATTTGTTTAAACTTCTCTAAATAGAATAAGTTTTGTTTGTCGTTACGTACTTAATATAGTTTTTAATTAAATACGAACTTTTGTTTTGCAAATGTACTGATTTTGATTTTTGTAATTTTAAATCTGGCAACCCAGATTTGAACTTAAAACATGGCGGATGTAAGAATGTAAGCAAAAGAAGAAAAAGTAAGCAAACGTTGACAGCTGAAAACTGAAAACATGCATAAGCAAAAAACATACATATGTAGACTTGCAAGTATGTACCTTCTTTAGTGTGCCATGAAACAGCCGAAAAATTCCGTAATTTGAACAATATGAACGAGCATGCTGATATATATGTTAATCGAACTCAACATCACATGCGTCGCTTGGATTTAATTCGTTATGTTCAGTAGACGTTTTTACTTCTTCCAAATCAGTATCAATTTCCATTGCCTCATCTTGGTTCGATTCACAGTTACTGGACGAGCTCGACTTAACAATTTTGGAGACCTTAAATTTTGCCGAATTATTACTAAGTTCGGCTACAGAAGGGTAGTTATTATTAGCTCCTTTTTGTCGCAATACTGAATAAGTATTTTCCAATTTGTTCTTATTCAGAGCTTTTGTCATAATAAAGTAGACATCACTTCCTTTAAAGTTTTTTTTTTTTTTAATAAGAAGAAAGGAGTTTAGGGTGAGCTGCATCCTACTTAAAAGGAAGATGCGCTTTTTTATCAACAAACCACTCACTTCATGTATAAATCTATGACTCTCGTTGTTGACTTGAACAGCATAGAGTGAACCGCTATTAAAGCAATCAAAAATTTTAATAACTTTTTCTATAAACTTTGCTGTTTTGACCATGATTCTAATGGCAGCGACAACTGTTCTACTAAAACATTGTATTATAAATTTTTTTTTCTCCATCACTCCTCTAGAAAGCATATTGGCTTTCCCAAATTTTTTCCTAGTAGGTGGCGTGTTTTTCCTGATCATTCGTTTGATGTTTGTCATCATCGCCAGAGGTATGCGGGAAGGTCAGGGGGCTTTCTTCTTTATTTTTTAGGGCTGTTGAAGCCCTTTTATTAAACATTCCAAAACCACAATTAAATTTTTCTTCGTCATGTCCTCTACTGGAGCTCGAACCTGGTTTTTGTTGTTATGTTGTATCGCAAATTATCGCGCATTTTTTCAAAGGAATTAGGAAAAATGTGTTTCCGTGGGCAAATTTTAGTTTTTGCACATATCTCCATATCGTACAGTTTAATTGTTTGCAAACTGGCATATCCATCTGGCGCTTTTTTCTTTGCAATAAAAAATAACGACTCTGCTTAAATTACTTAATTTCTTGCTCATTTTGTCTTAAAGCTTCTTTAAATTCAGCTAAATTCTCTTTGTTAAGTGTAACATTCTCTTGCACATCGCTTAGTATCAGATCAAAATTATGGATGTACTGCCGGCAAACATCACACATAAAACGTATATAACTTTCCGACTCCAAAATTCCACGAGAATATTGGTCTATCCCGGAACATTTCTTTGTACAATGGAATACCTTCTTGCACACACCTTTCCACATTAGGATTCACCGCGAATAACAGTTTTAGAGTGATGATTAAAAAAGATGTACCTGGTTCAAAATGCTACAATATTTAAGGAAATTTTTTTTAATAACCTTTTTTAAAAATAAAGATTGCTTATTCTAATGGGTGTAGTAGAGGCGATATTTTTTTCAAAATTTATAAATATCACGCTCAGTGGAATTATCTGCAATTAAAGCAACATTTTTTTTCAAAACCAGGTACTTTTACTTTATTGGGAATAAAATATGTATTTTTCAATCGATTTTCATTAATTATGGTTGATTTTATTTCTATTATATTCAACTTTATGAATAAATAGTGAAACTGGTAAATATTTGCTGCTTTCTATGTTTTGTGAATTTTTAGTAATCAATAATATCATAATTTTTCAAAAAATAAAATTTTTGTATAAATTATTTCTCAATAATTCCAAAAGTATTGGTTATATTAAAAAATGATATTAGAATAACTTAAAGCTAGTAAAGGGTCCACCATCTAACGTTTTTTCTTCAACTAGTGCTTATTTCGTGAATGGTAACACTTAGCTCATGTCTGATTTGACAGATAATTAGTTTTATCCTTCCGCTGAACGAATATGGTTGTGTATACGCTTGAACAACGCTGGGAATCTGGGCCTGCGATCGACTTACAGAAGATGCCGATTTTGCAAAAAAAAATCATCTTTTGAGATGAAGCTCATTTTGATCTTGGCGGGTATGTAAACAAGCAAAATTGTCGCATTTGGGGTACAGAAAACCCGCACGCATACATTGAAAAGCCGATACACCCAAGACGATTCACTGGTTGGTGCGGATTTTGGTCCAGAGGCATAATTCGAAAATGAGCAAGGAGTGGCCGCTACAGTCAATGGCGATCGTTATCGCGCCATGTTGAACGAATTTTTGTTCACAAAAATTGAAGAGGAGGATATCAGCAACATTTGGTTACAACGGGACGGCGCTACATGCCACACAGCCGAAGCTACACTCGATGTAGCAGCGATTTGACACCGTTGGACTGATATTTGTGGGGTGCCGTAAAAGATAAGTGTGACGGCAACAAGCCAGAGACAATTGACGCTTTAAAGGACAATATTCGTGAAGCCATTGGTGAAATACAGCTGCTTAAAAATTGGACCGATCGTGTAGGCTACTGCGTGGCCAGCCGAGGCAGCCATTTGAATGAAATTATTTTCCGTTATTAACCGGAAGGATTGTACTTTCAAATAAGAAATGATATTTGAGAAAATATTCAGTAGTTTTTTTTATAGCATTTAAAAAAAAATTATTTGGCGGACCCTATAGAAAATAAAAATACGGGGTTAAATTCAGGTTTTAATAATTATAAAATATTATTTATTAAATCAGCTCTTACACTATATAATACTAATAAGTTAGGACGCAGGAAGACCTTCTTGGACTACTGTGTCTGACAAAAATAACATACACAAAAAACCGTAACAAAGTACAAAAAACCTCAACCATTATTATCGGCATTCCTCTATTTAAAATCACCATAAAGGAGTTCCCCGATATTACAGTATTTATTTTGATTTTTTTTCGATCAAAAAGTGGAATTTAAAGTGTGTGTGAGTGACAATAAAAGTGGGGGTAGGTTAAAGGTAAAACAAAAACAACAAAGTGCCGTCGGCAAGACACAAAATATTTTTTTTTTCTACTCCGTGTTCCTTTTTTTGTGATTTACACAGTGATATCCATCGCTTTTCAAATTGAGAAAAGATATTTATAGAATTTGTTATTCCTCAAATTTTTTTAATTATTTCCTGCTTTTATTTTATTATTTTATTTTTTATAATTATTAATTTATTTTCCGAGTTTCATTGTGTTGTTGTTTTTTGCTTCTTTGTTGTTGTTGTTTTTTGCGCTTATCTACTCTGTTAACAAGAGTTCGATTTTATACTCAGTTGTTATTGACGAATATAACAAATAATAATACATTATTGGATGTTAGTAGATCATCCTCACTGTGTTTGTTGTTTTTTTTTTTTAATTTTTATTTATCCCTTTTTTTGTTTTCTTTTATATTGTCGCTCACAAATAAATAAAATGCATTTTGCTGCATTTTTTATTCGTAGATAATCGGTAAATTAATTAATTAACAACTTAATTTTATTTTTACTCGTGTAATATTTTTTGATAATAATTAATTTATTAATAATTATTTTGAAATTAAATTACATTTTAAATTTAATATGTTTTAATTAATTGTTTCCCTTTATATACAATTTCTTTTGCCAATAGTTATTTTATTTTATTTTACCCGGATCGAGTACCCGATTTTTTTATATTGCAGCACTAGTTTGTTTTTTATACCTTTTTTTGTTATTTTTTATTCTACCACATTTATTAACCTTCATAAACTTTTTTTTTGCATTTTTAACCCCATTTAATTTTTTTTTATTTTGATATATAAATATATCGCGATATCTTGTTTTTTTTAATATCGACAATTTTTTTTTAATTTTTTTATTTGTTTCGCGATCGAACTCGATTACGAATCGCTATTTCGTGATACTCTCTCTACACATTCTCAGTTTTATTTGAATTTTTATTATCAAAATAACCCGACATGATCTACGATTGAAAAATGGATATGATTACTTTCATTCGTAACGCCGATCGGTTGGCGGAGTTCGAGGCATATATTGCCAACATACCAGTCTCTGACCACCAGATTGGGTCATTAAGTAGTCATAAGAAAGAACTTAATCGTTTATAGGAAGCTATTCGGTCAACCCACGACGTAATATTGGTTGAGGCCGATAAGATTAAAAATATTCAAATCGTCGAAATTAAGACCAGATATATGGCCTCTTACGGCACATACACTAGCAGAATATCAATGATTGAAATTAGTTAGTCGGACTGAAATAGGTTCGGTTCCCGCAACGAATTTACCCCCCTCTGATACCACATATTTTACGGTGATTACAATAACTGGCCTTCGTTTCGTGATATGTTCTCAGCCTTGTATGGTAATAACCTTCCCCGTATAACCCCGGTACAGAAGTTGAATTATTTGTTGCAGAAAATTGCTAAGGATGCTCATGACATCATTCAGACAGTATCATTGACCAATGATGGCAATGAAATTACATGAAAAAGATTGGTAGATACGTATGAGAACAAAGGGACTTTTATAAATGAACAGTTTTGGACTAAAGAACTTGCAACGCACCATAAACGATTGCGTAACTAATTTGTCTTTACTTGAGGTCACCTCTACTTTATCATGTTATATTGGTATATATATTTGCTCCTCAAAATTACCCAAGAACACTCTAAGTCTCTGGGAGCAGTGGAAGAAGCATTCTTGAGGTCACCTCTGAAGTATTTTATCATGTTATATTGGTATATATTTGCTCCTCAAAATTACCCAAGAACACTCTAAGTCTCTGGGAGCAGTGTAAGAAGTATTCTCAGCTAGGTGCATGACTCTAGAATCAATATTTGACATTAGACAGTCTCACCCCCAACCCGATCAAACCTAGGACTAAGCCCCTAGTACTGTCAATTTCCGAAAGAATTTCAATTTTGGTCCCCCGAGGAAATTGTCAGATGACTTGAAGAAGATTCAGAGCTTTGCGACAAAGACTTGCACGTCGCCATCAATTTGTCGTTGTTTTCTCTGCCAGGGAACTCACCCATTAAGACTCTGTCCTTCTTTACTGTTTCAGAATATTGATGAAAAAATATCAACAGTAAAGAGACTTAAATGTTGCTCGAACTGTCTGGCAACTTCATATGCTTTTAAGGAGTGTAAGAGTATTCACATTTGCTCTTTAAGTAAACTGAAGCTTCACTCCTTGCTTCATAGAGATGTTGGATCGAATAGTTCTACCTGTATACACCCCAGCTCCTTATAGTTTCTGGTGTGACTCGACCTGCATCTCTTCCTCGTGAATGAATTCAACTCCAGCTAACAATCAGGTACAACCCCCTTTGAATTTTAACCCATCAACATCTGTAGCGGCTCGGAATCTCCACACGTATTCCGCACAACTGGAAGCACCCCCTAACTCCACAGTCCTTTAGGGCACGATACTTTGTGTTGTGCACATTGATAATTGAGCGCTGGTTGACCCTGGATCTCAAGGTACTTTTATCTAAAGCAAGTTGCAAAGGAGGGTTGCTATACCAACTTTTTCGGTGTCTGCAACTAAAGTGACTGGCATGATGGATCGTTTAGCTGGTAAATCATCTACTATGTGCGTTTTTACAGTCGGATCTCCGATCAACCCAGATTTTAAGCTCGAAATTTGCGCATACGTAGTTGACAAAATTACCGGTCGGTTGTCCTCGTGCTCTACATCAGAATTGATAACCCCTAAATTTGCTGATATAACAGTGACCGATGTCATGTGTGCTCCTGGAGATATACCTTTTGGGGGAAATGTATATCCATAAATATTAACTACGGATGTGAAAATACTCACGAATGGCAACCTGGACGCCCGGAGAAGCGTTTTTGGTTGGATATTTACTGGTGAAGTTCCTATGTCTCAACTCCTGCACACTATTGCATCGCTTTGCACCCAGGTTGAATTAAACACTCAACTAGCCCATTTTTTGGGAGCTTAAAAAAGTTCCAAAAGTCACTCGACTTCCCGAAGATGTGATATCTAACATCAGCTTATAGTAAGACCGACGGTCGTTATGTTTTTAATGTGGATATCGAGAAGATGTATCGCCAAATTTTGATTCGTCACGATCGAACCCAGTACCAGCGTATTTCGTACTACAAGGATCCTGTAGCGGAAGTGTTTTATTATGAGCCACGTTTTGAGTGAACTGTGCATCGTAAATAGCGATTTGGACCCTTTTGCAATTGGTTAACGATTGTGAAAATCAATTTTGAAGGTATGTCGACGACGTACTAGCTGGCTCTCATGCGCTAGAACACGCTTTTAATTCAGGTATTTTTGTTCTACGAAAATGGAAATCCAAAGTCTCTACGTTTTTTAGAAGTTTTACCCCATGAGAATTTGCTTAATGCAGACTTCTTAAAATTTTCGGATGCCAGCACTATTGAACCCCTGGGCTTGCGATGAAATGCTGTCGCCGACAGCTTCTGTTTTGAATTGACCTCGCACCCATACCAGGATCTGGTTACTAAACGTGCCGTCTTGTCTGAGATATCGAAGCTATTTAACCCTGCCAGTTCGCTCTATGCCGAGATGATCGAGGTAATAATGTTACTACATCACATATGGAAAGCCAAGACAGATTGGGACGAAAGCTTGACACCCCTAACCCCTATACAAAGGCGAACATTTTTGAACACATACCCACCCGTGGACACAGAAATTCATACGTCTGTCATACTTGAACGAGTTAAAGATTTAACCCATGCAATGCGAATCATATCGTATTGTTTCAGGTGCGCACAATATTTCATACTCCGAAAATGCTTATATGACACTTTAGGTTTATCCCAATTGGAGGTGAAACTCACCAGAGATCGTCAGTTTCTTTTATGCCAACGAACTTTTACCCCTGAATATTGTCGGACCCAACATGAGAGTCCGTTCTGCGAGAACAGCTTCACCCGGCCTATAGCGAAGCTTGTTCTCCTACTTCATTCGAAACCCCACCAATTTTTTATCTTTTTTCACCACACAGCAATATATAAAGTTAATCACGTCGCCGACGTCGGAATCATAGATCTTGTGACATCTTGGCTACCACCCCGGACAACAACAATTTCATTAGGGCTACTATGGTTTACACTCTCGGATATATATTGACATATACACACATACATATATTTTTAAATTGTTAAAATTAATTTTACTCTTTGTAAATCTTTTTAATTTAGCACCGTTTTCATCCGCGTAATCCTTAGCCGTTCTTGTTGCAATGTTGCAAGTAGGCGGGATATTTACGCGCATAGTGTGACCGTCCTCTTGTTATTGTTGAGAAGATTATGTGTTTCGTTTAGTTTTGTATTTCGCGCTTGTATGTTGTTTTGCTAATTTTTGTTAATTTACTTACTCTGTAAACCCCAAACAGCACGGTACGTACGAATCGTTTGAAAAAACGCCAAAATGTAATAAATAATATTTTATAATTATTAAAAACCGAATTTAACGCATTTTTATTTTCTATTTGCCATATTTTCGGAGGGAATATTTCAAGAAAACAGCATATATTTAATTTCTTAGTATTTAGAGAGTGTATTTATTGCATTTTATTAAAAGTTTGATACAACTTAGCTTTTTTCATTTTCGGTTCTATTTAAAGCAAAAAAAAAAAACTGGTATTCATTGTCTTAACTTTACTCCGTACCCTATACAGTATAAAAAGGCGACCACATATGTTTTGATACGGATATTATATCTGTCAACATTTTTGATATTGGTTCACCATAATAAGAACAACAAATGTATGTTGATTTTGTTAAAAATTATATAGATAACCAAAGCAAATTAAAATAAAACCAGCTGTTTTAACAGAGAAAAATAGTGCTAGCAAAATTTTTTTTTATTTGTTTACATGAAAATACACCCCTGATCTAAAGAAACGTGATGGTTTTTGACCAATTTCAAAAAACTAACTTTCGAAACATCTGTATTTTCTCTCAATATTGTACTCTCTCATTACATATTAAAATTACACGATACTATCCGTTCTCTTCAACATAAAAATTTTACGTTGCATACGAATTGAATTATCGTGTAAACCAGGAAAGAGAAATAAGATTAAAAATTGTAATTGTAATTAAAATTAAAATTGTAATTGAAAGTTATTTCATGAAAAAGTGTACTTTTAGCAGTCCGATGTACTAAATTTTTTATTTCTTGTTTTAATTTTATTTTATACATACATACATATGTGTGTAAAAAATTTAACCAAAAGGCACAGCAAGCTTATTTGTTCTAAGTATTTTAAATAAATTTAACAATTAATGCAAAATACCAAAAGGTAGAAAAAAGACTATTAGTTGATAAAAACTAAATCTAAGAGCATAACTAATATTTTTCTTTTTGCTTGTTTACACTTTTTTTAATTGTAGTAACACGAATTAGATGACTTCAGAAAATTCTCCGTTTGTTTTAGATTGGAGACAGTTGAAAAGGTCTCTTTCTTTGATACGAATGTGGAATTTTGAAATAGTGCTAAAGTAGTCATTGGGGTGCTATTGTACTAAATCATAAAGAAATAGTAGTAAAGATGAGCAACTGCAAATCAATTAAACGATAAATTCCATTCAAAAAAATAAACTCAGAGAGTTCATTCATTATACCAAATGAGTAATCGGTATACCATTGTACTTTTTAGTCTGAAATTGTAGTAAAAAAAAGTACAATTGTACCAACTTTTGCAACCATGGTGTAAGCTCCCCTTTATCAAATCCCGGATAGTTGTTGACTGTTGATTTTTATTGGCAAAGAAGTTACTTAGATGAAATTCAAAGACTTTTACTATCACCGTTTTCAAGACATGCAAAATTAAATATTTACAATTTTTAAGCTTGATAAACTTGTGCCGCTGTTGTATGGTCGGTAAGACATTAGCTGGGTTCAATTCCAGGCCAGCCCATCTGATAATTTTCAACAGCGGCATCACCTAATAACATTGCTAGAGCTACTGGTAATGAGTATTTACGCTATGAGTAACTTCTCTGCCGTTCGGAGTCGTTGTTAAGCTCTAAGTCATTTTTTTGGGTCCAAAAATATAATCGAGTGTAGCGAGTTGATTGTTTAAATTGGGATGGCGCTGGAGTTCATGTATGTATAGTAGCTCCAAGCTAAACGCGTACATGATCCAGGATCAGCTTCTGAAAAAGTGCTCCACCCCACCAAAAATCTAGTACAGTAGGTTTTACACATTTCGAAAAAAGCTTCCTCATCGCTAAAACTAAGCGACCTATATACTGCCACTATTATTATATGTTCATTTTCATATTTTATTTTGCATGCATTTTTCCAATATTTTAGGCCGTTTATTATTTATAAATTTTTTTTAAACTTTCACATTATTTCTATAATAAATCATTACGCCTCTAGTGCTTCCAGACTCCGATATTAATTCAAAGTGTTTGTAGTCGTTAAAGGTGCTTTCACACTATTCCACAAGTTTTAAGATTTTCATTGGATTTTGTAAGACGAAAATCCAATGGTTTGACTGTCAAAAAAATCAAATGGAACATTTGCTCAATACATTTTAATTTTACACTATTACACATCAAATAAAATGAAAAATATTTGTAGGACAGTGACTCCAACCGCTCCAAGAAGATGACTACACATTGGGGACAAACTAGTATCGAAGTAAGAAAGCTTATTATTGGGCATGCAAGAAAAGAAAAAACTGTTCGTGAAATTTCAAAAATTGTTGGCAGAAGATGGGACGACATAATAAAACATTTCAAAGTCAATAAAACAGTACAAAATAGACCAAAACATGTCCACAATAAAATATTTTCTGAGGCAGAAGAACGTTTTTTTGTCAGAAAAATAAAAGATAATGCCTTCCAAGTGCTCCAAAACTTGCTGCTATTGCTAAAAGTGACCTTGGTAAGAAATAAGAAACTTGCTTTACATAGTTGGTCTTAATGGTAGAAGAGCTAGACAAAAACCTCTTATTAGTAAGCGCAATCAAACCAAAAGACTTAAATTTGCAAGAGTATGTTCACCGACGAAAGCTAATTTAACGTATTTGGGTCGGATGGTAAACCAATAGTATGGAGGGGACAAAATCAGGAGCTACGTTTGAATAACTTGAGACCGACAGTAAAGCATGAGGGTGGTCCAGTGCTTGTCTGGGGCTCATGCATCAGGTCCAGAATCTTTGCATTTTATTGACACTATCATGGATCAAAATGTTTATTTAAACAAGAAAACTTGTTTAAAAGTGTGGATAAGATTGCTCTGAATAACGGTTGGTGCTTTTACCAAGATAACGAAGGCCAGAAAGTAAGATCTTGGCTGCTATATAAGGTGCCACACGTCATGGTGTTTCCATGATCCCAAAGCCCCGATATAAATCCTATTGAAAATTTGTGGGATTATCTCAATAAAAAAGTTCAGCATCAGTCGATTTCCCGCAAATCTGAGCTAAGATGGGTTTTATTAGAAGAATGGGAAAAATACCAGCTGGTTCTGCCAAAAATTGGTCGAATCTATTCCCAAGAGACTCCAAATGGTTATAAAAAACAAGGTTCTGCACACAAAATATTAATTTTATAACAATAAGTAATATTCTCAGACATTTATGTAGCCGACCGAGTTTTGCTTGTGTAACTTTGGAATTTCAACGCAAAATGTCGACAAAAAAAGAAAACCAAAAAATTGTGGTAGTTAAAGTTTTGCATTCAATTCAATATAAAGTCACTTGCCACTTTCATAATTTTTTATTTATTTTCTATTGATGTCAACAATTAATTCAACAGCTAAAGGGTCCGCCATCTAACGTTTTTTTTTCAACTAGTGCTTATTTCGTGAATGGTAACACTTAGCTCATGTCTGATTTGACAGATAATTAGTTTTATCATTCCGCTGAAAGAATATGGGAATCTGGGCCTGCGATCGACTTACAGAAGATGCCGATTTTGCCTAAAAAAGAATCATCACTGCTTGTTGCGGATTTTGGTCCAGAGGCATAATTCGAAAATGAGCAAGGAGTGGCCGTTGAACGAATTTTTGTTCGGTTTCAACAGGACGGCGCTACATGCCACACAGCCGAAGCTACACTCGATGTAGCAGCGATTTGCCACCGTTGGACTGTTATTTGTAGGGTGCCGTCAAAGATAAGTGTTACGCCAACAAGCCAGAGACAATCGACGCTTTAAAGGACAATATTCGTGAAGCCATTGGTGAAATACAGCTGCACACAATCGGTAATGTGCTGAAAATTGGACCGATTGTGTAGGCTATTGCATGGCCAGCCGATGCAGCCATTTGAATGAAATTAGTTTCCATTATTAATCGGAAGGATTGTACTTTCAAATAAAAAAAAAAATTTGAGAAAATATTTAGTAGTTTTTTAAAGCATTTAAAAATATATATATATATATATATATATATATATATATATATATATATATATATATATATATATATATATATATATATATATATATATATATATATTTTAAATGCTATATATATATATATATATATATATAATATATATATATATATATATATATATATATATATATATATATATATATATAAATGCTATATATATATATATATATATATATATATATATTATTCGGGGGACCCTTTATTTGCAGGGATGGAAAAGATGATACAATCGTGCTTTTGTTTTATAAATTGTTTGTACTGTGCACCGTTTTGAATTAATTTTTACAACAAATATGTGTAATTAATAATTAAAACAAAATACTTGAAATTACAAGTTTATTATTTGAGATTCTATATGTGCTTCTGTACAAATTGAACTCTGATCAAATGAAAAATCTTATTGCTCAGAAAAATTTCTAAAAATGAAAAGAGCCATTTTATTTATTTTTTTCCTCGTTACTCCTCTTGGGAGCATATAGCTTCCATAAAGCATCTCCATCTAACACGGCTTACAGCTGTTGACTTTGCCTCTACCCATGTTAGGTTGTTCTGTCTCAGTTCTTGGATAATTGTGCGTCTCCAGGTGTTTTTGGTCGACCACGATTTCTTGAGCCTTGAGGATTCCAATCGAATGATATTCCAGTGATATTTTCTGGCCTTTTTCGGATGGTGTGACCGATCCATCCCCACTTTACTTTTCTTATCTGTTTCAGTATGGTTCTGTGTTACTTATGGTGTTAGGCAAGAATATTCTGCATATGATTCTGAGGCACTTGTTAATGAATACCTGGAGTTTCTGTGTAATGTTGTTCGATACAAGCCAGGTTTCACTGCCATACAGCAGTACCGATTTAACTTATGAGTTGAATATTCCGAGCTTAGTTCGTCTGAATATATGTGAGCTTTTCTATACTGACTGCAGTTGTCCTCTCGCTCTCGCTTTACTGAGCCTGTTATCTACGTCTATTTCTGCGTTTGTAGTCATTGTACTTCCTAGATAACAAAAGCTATCTACATACTCGACTGGCTGACACTGTAGCATGATGTTTTCCGTGCTCGTATTGTTTATTCCCATGGTCTTGGTTTTCTTGATGTTTATCTCAAGCCCAACACTACGACCCAATCTTTACAGGTCCTCAAGTTTCGACTGCATATTGGAAATCTTATACGAGAGTAGACAAACGTCATCCGCATAGTCCAAGTCTTCGAGTTGGCGTGAGAGACACAATGTGATCCCTCTTCTTTTCGAATAGACTTTGCTCATTATGTCATCCAGCACTATGGTGAATAGCTGTGGTGATAGTGGGCATCCTTGTTTAACTCCAGCATTGGTGTTGAATGGTTGGCTGATGTTTCCGTTGTGAAGAACTGAAATTTCTGCATCCTTATACATCGCTCTAATTATTCGAATTATTTTCTGGGGTACTCCTTTGTTTCTTAGTGCTTTCCATACAGCCGTTCGACTGATGGTATCAAACGCTTTCTTGAAATCGACGAATAGTAGATACGGGGGGCTACGTCATTGTATTGACTGTTCAATGATTATTGGCAAAGTGTTGGCCTGATCTACACAGCTTTTATTCGTTCTGAAGCCAGCTTGTTCGTCTCGCAGTATGTTGTCTATTCTGCTCTGAAGCCTCCCCTGTATTATGACTGCAACTATCTTATATATGCTGTTAAGTAGAGTAATTCCTCTCCAATTATTACAGTCTTTTAAGTCGCCACTTTTTGGTAACTTTACAATGATGCCCTTCTTCCACGTAGGAGGCAGCTTCTCATCCGCCCATACTGATGTGATGTGAGGCAGTAGAAGTTCAGCTGTGTTTTGGATGTCAACCCGTAGAATTTCCGCTGGTAGTTCATCTTCGCCTGCCGCCTTACTACTTTTCAATTTACCAATCACCTCTTTTATCTCATTCAGATTGTGAGGGTTGCATTGTATTCTTAAACTGTGTTCCTCATCTATGTTCTCAACTGTTTCGCTGTCCTCAGTAGTGTTCTTGGCGTTACTAATTTCATTGATATGTTCTCTCGATCTCTGTGTTTGTGCATCATTGGTCATTATTAGTGTACCATTTTTATCAGCAACGGCTTGATTAGTGACATATTTAATCGTCCGGTGTAGTTTTTTCATATTATTCTGGCCAGCTGCTTGTCAGTCGTGCCAGGAACTTTCTTCTGTCTCTTCTTGCAGCTTTCTTTACTTGTTTTGCCAGCTAATGGTATTGCTGCCTCAAGGTATTGTTGTTATTCAGCTGCAGTTTCAATTCCCTTCTTTGAGAAAGCAGGTTCCAAGTGTAATGTGATATCCAAACTCTTCTATTTGGTTGCACTACACCAAGTGTTTCCTCCGCGACTTGATTATATATTGCTTTGATATCTTCCCATGAGTGACGTTGGTTTGCTGGTAGCCGTTCGCGGATTGCCAAGGTTAATGCGTGCCTGGATGCATCAGTTTCGAGTTTTTGTAGGTAGAGCCGTTTTCGCCTTGTGTGCCTGATGGTGTTTCTTTGACATTTTAATTTAATCTTGATTTCAACAGTGATAAGCTCGTGGATAAAGAGCTTCTCCATCTTCTGCTCATGTATATATGGTCTATCTGATTGCCGCTCGGAGATATCCAGGTATACTTGTGTATTTCCTTACGCGGGAAGATGAAGCCACCTATGACTAGTTGAAATGTCTGGCACAATTCTTAGTCGCTCTCCATTCTTATACTTGACTCCACAACCATGTGTTCCCGTAGTGGACCGGATGTTGGTATTGTCGCTACCTATATTCGCGTTAAAGTCACCCATGAGTATGATGATATTACCACTTGAAATTTCCGTGAGCGTGGGTGTTAACTGTGTGTATAATTCATCTTTATTATGTTCTTCAGCGTCTTCCGTTGGGGCATACCACTGCACAATGGTAACATGTCCTCCTACTCTACTCTTGAAGCGAGCCATTATCACGCAATCCGACTGGTTTCCATGTTTGAAGATAGTTCTTTATTCTCTTTGATATTATTAATTCAACTCCACTTTCACCACCATTTGTTCTTCCACTGTAGAGTACGGTATTACCGTTTGCAGTGATAAGTTCGCCATTGCCATTCCATCTCATTTCGCTTATTCCTAAGACTTCGATTTTATACGTCAACATTTGAACTTCAAGTTTTGCAAGCCTTGATGCCTTACGAAGAATTCGCAGCGTGCGTCCTGTTTCGTGTGCCCAAGGTCGTTGACGTATTTTCCTGTCCAGTATTATTTTGCCTTGTTTCAGTTTCGTTAATCATTTTAGTTACAAGCTAAGCAGATGAGTAGACTTACTGCAGATACAGTGGTTTTACTGTAGCCCGTTCCAGGATGATGGGGCAGCCATCTTATTGCCACCTAGAAACGACGGCTCCATTGCATTGTATTGTGTAGTGGTGAGCATCCTTGCTAAGTATGTTGGTCGTGAGGATCCTTGTTAATTGTGTTGGTGGTGATACTTACTTAGCACTGCCGTTTCTCCCAGTAGGTGGCGTTTATCCTGATCATTCTTGTGATGACTGTTATCGTCGCCAGAGGGAAAGCTGGAATGTCAGGGAGGGTTCTTGTGAATGTTTTGGACCGAAGTGGTTAAAGTCTCGTAATAAAATATTCGAAATCGCAATCAAATTTTTTCCTTTGCTGTGGCTCGAACCTGGGTTGTTTGAGTTGTCTGCCGACACTCTAACCACTACACCACTGCCACTTTTTGATGAGAGCCATACGACTGCCAAATTTCGACATTTCACTACATATTGTTTTCGCACTATTATATTTTCTAAGTTATTTTGAGTTTTTGATATATTATACTCAGTGGGATAATATAAAACTACCTTAATTGACATTTCGCGATCTTCTATGTCATTAGTCAAGTGGGTTTCGGAAAGTATTATAAAATCTGGATTCTCATTCACCACCATAATTTATATCTAATTACATTTGTTTATTAAATCTTGAACATTTAAATATATACCACGAATTAAATTCCTGGATTGTTAGAAATTAACTACCAGCCATCTTTGCTTAAGACTTTATTTATTCTGATAAACCGAACATTTTCGACTCATAGTGTCATGATTTGCATCCAAACCAAGGCTTAACTTTATGTTCAATTGTAGACAACTTATACATTCACCAATTCTCTCCTTATCACTTTTCAGTTTTATGGTCTCCATGACATTTAATACACTTTTCCTGATTGGTGTTTATAACCCTTACATTTAAAACATTGTAAAATTTCAGTACCGTCAAAACCTCAACACCTTTCCCAACCGACGTTAATTTTTGGAACATCCATTATTTTCTTATACGTTTTAAAATTTACAGACAGTTTCGCGTAGAATATATTTTTAAAATTTCTCTTAACGCCATACGTCTTTACAATATTCAGTTTGCTTTCACTAATACATGGATTCTAATTCTTAATTTCTCAACTAACTCACATAAGGCATATTATTTAAATAAAATATTCATATCGCCCGGATTCATATCCTTTATTCATTTTTTTTTCTTTCTTCACAATTTTTAGACTGAATTTCTACATTACCGTTCCTTCTATTCTTTATACTCTTTATTTTTAAATTTATTGGATCAACTTTTTTGTTTTTTGTTATATCTGGAAGAACCGTTTTGTTTTTTACTGTTTCTACTGTTTGTTTACATTAACTTTACACATTTTGTTGTTGTTCTCTTCTATAGAATTACAATTTTCTTTTTGTTTATTTTTGAAGTCATTTACACACAGACAGTTTTTGACATTCCTTTATATTTTTCTCGCAAATTTTTTTTGCGTTACCTATTTTTTAAACCTTTCTTCATACTGTTTTTCGATAGCTTCTAATAATTCTTTTATTTCATACTCATTTTTAAAAAAGACGTAAGCGAAAAAAAGGTTTTTTTAAATATTTTTTGTGCTAGTGATGTATTATTGTTGTAAAATCACAAAGGTACATTTTGCGCTATAAAATTTTGTGTGATGCCTGCGATTGATCGAGTACTGCCGATTTTGATCAAAAAACTAAAATCAATAATCATGGCGTTATGGCTCGATATATTAAAATTCGTTTCTATATTCCGATAAATTCTGTTTATTTTTATCGACACCATCTTGGATTGCGTGCAAAAAAATCAACATTATGTACATATACATACATATATTGAATGCTGCCATCAGACATAAATCGTATACAATTCTTTTTTCATAAAAGTTGTCGCCTTTTTTTAATATTGGAGAATTTATTATTATTATTATTATTATTATTATTATTATTATTATTATTATTATTATTATTATTATTATTATTATTATTATTATTATTATTATTATTATTATTATTATTATTATTATTATTATTATTATTATTATTATTATTATTATTATTATTATTATTATTATTATTATTATTATTATTATTATTATTATTATTATTATTATTATTATTATTTTTTTTTTTCAACAAGACCACGAGTGTTTTAATAATGACCTAAGGTAAACTATATATTTATACAAAAATAAACTGTTATCATAATCGCTTCATGTTCAGGTCTCAAGAGGTTAAGACAGTATTCGACAAATAAACAAGAATATACCAGCAAACTCCTGCCAACTACGAAGCGTAACTACTCACCTACTTATAAGACTCCGCCACCAGTGCAAATAATATGACGCCGTGGACGACATCGAGTTCTAGCTGATGCCTCGCAGGGACGTCAACGGCATCAGTGGGGGAGACTGAAGTAACATATTATTTTTTATTTTGTTAATTTTATAGTAGCTTTATATTTTATTTGAATTTAACGTAGATTCTAAATACAAGTCTGTACACTTTTATTCTTTTTTATGAATTTTAAATGTAAATCATATTTTTTTAATTTATATTCAAAAGCTCTCGAACCTCTCGATATTTCAGGTAGACTCCATTTATTTCTTTTACTTTCTATTTAGTTCTTATGTAGCAATTCGAATGTAGCATCTACTTCTTTCAGCTCTTAGTATTTGTTGTTGCTTGTTGTCTGTTACCTATTTTCTTTGCTGTTAGTTTTTGTTGTTGCTGTGTTATTTTATTTACTTTACCTCTTCTAACGTTTGTTGTTGTCGATTCTGGTTGTTTATAAACAGCACGTCTAGTTGTTCTTGCAGCTTTTGTTTATTTATTTTAGCGATGTAATAAACGCAGGGGTGCCCAACCTGATTTTTGTAACAGTATATATTATAAATGCATAAATTGAACTACTGTATTTATTTCTTTTGGAATATCAATATAATACTTGACGTTCATTGCTACGTTTACAAAATGAATTTTGCAAACCCCAGGAGTAGACCCTTTAATTGGGTGCTTAGTATCATTGTCATATAAAGTTATACAGAAAATATGTAAAAATATGTAATAAATAATAAAAAATATGTAATAAAGACAAAATAAAAACAATTTTTGTTTTCTTTTTTTAATTTATCGGTTTTATTTCTTAATTAATCTTATTTAATCAATCTTTACATATTCGACTAGTCATTTCCATTAACGGTTCCAGTTCCTTATTAGTTATTAGATCAAATTCTTGGACGAAATAATAAAAATGTTTGTAACACGCATTAACATGAGCTTCCTGAAAAAAGAAAATTAAGTAATTAAAAGTTATTATCTTGATTGTGCAACACAGATACAAGGTCGCGCAAAATTATTGTCATAATTTTAATTTTGCCATTTTTGCAGATAGTGCAAAACGTACTGCACATTTATTTATTATGTAAATACATAGAGGATTAGTTGTCAACAAGCCATGCAGCGTTGCACACCTCAAGAACGTGGAATAATTGTTTCAGTCTATTGTTTTAACGCAGCGTTAATTATGACATTACTTTTACGTCTCTTTTTATTAACATAAAATATTTTGGTAAAAAATACATATCATTTAACTGTCCGGTTATTAAATTATGCCATTGTATGTATGTTTGTATCAATTATTAATATTTAAAATTACTTAAAACATTGGAGTGTTTGAATTTAACTAATTATGCCATATATTTCTATATTTACAGTTTAAATCCGAACTAAGAAAATTAAAATCAAATAACTTCTTAAGATCTTCGTTTATTTTTAAACTATCTTAAAGCTGCTTATATCAAAAACGGTTTTGTTAAAATGTCGAATTTCTTTAACTAGTGTTTTACATTAAAAAATCATGCTGATTATTATTTATTTATTAAATTTTTTATTAAATTTTCACAACAGCTGTTCAAATTAAAGTAAGCTATCATTTTACATTGAACATTAACAAGAACATTTTTAATTCCATAAAATAGTGGACACGTTTTTTTCATTAAATATTTGACAAACGTGACCGTTGCTTAAGAAATATTATATTTAATTTTTATTTTTCAGTATTATATTGTAAAGCGCTATGAGCAATATGTCTCCAAATTGTTCTTAATATTGTTATGAGTAGCGTTTCAGTAATCCTTTCAATTGAATTCGGTAGGAATTATACAACGACTAGGTGATCTGAATTGTGTGGATGGTACCTATCTACTCAAGCATTCATACGGCTATTTGTCACAGTAACTCCGACTACAGGACCTGGAGTCGAAGAAAGGAGGCTTTGAAATAGATATTGCTATAAACAAATCAATGCATGCCAATTATGAATGCAACCAGACCTTTGAATTCAGGGGCTTAGGAATGGATGACTTTGACAGTTTCTGCTACCTAGGTAACATCATTGAATCAAAAGTGTACCTGATGCTGATATTACTAACCGGACAGGGTATACTTAACAAGGTATATGCGGGTCTACGTACATATGTATATTTTATGTTTTGTTTTAGTCTTGAGTTTCTGTCAAAGTTTGTTTACTTTTTCTCCGTTTGTTCACGTTTAGCCGCCATTTGTAAGATTCAAATTGTTTCAATTTAAAAAGTTATGTAAAAATAGAGTCACTGAATTTGATGTTAAAGAAATCAGTGTATACATAATAGAAAAAAAATCAGTACATTTATAAAAGAATAGTACGTATCAAATTAAAAACTAAATTAAATATACAAACAAAACTTACTTCATTAACAACTGTTTGAACAAAATATTTTGATTAATAATTACAACTGTTGGAAAAGATACCGTTATTTTTGCAGCGATATTACAAAAGACATTTTTATAAACAATATAAATATGTACATAATATACGCATATGTATTTCTATAAGCAAGTTAAATACGTTTCTACCTTTTGTGTTCTTTGTACATAATTTTACGTATATTTTTATTTGTTTCTCTTCTTTAAAACAAAAACATTTTACCTATAAAATAATTCAGTAAAAAGATATCAATTGACACAACATTTGCATATTTGCATACTTCCAGTTTTTTCGAACTACTTCGGTAAAAGTTCTGATAAATACTGATCAATAAAGAATATTCATATGTATCAATATTTTTAATTAAAACGTCTTGAATTGAATACACTCAGCTTTTCGAATTTATTAACCTTACTCTCAAAACGTTCTTCGATAAAAGCTCCTAATAAAGTCAAAGTGGCATCAAATCTTTTCCTAAATAAAGCAATATTAAAATACCATCCGTATACCATCCAGTTATAGATTTATCACAATTATTGTTATCGGTTGTGATCAGATCGTGTTTTATAAAAGACCTGCAAAATTAGTGAAAACAAAATATTTATTTCTTTTTTAAATAGACAGGACTATTGTAAAGCAGTATGTAAACGATTTCGCAATATTATTAAAAGAAAATTAATCAAAAAAGACATCTGGTTTCCTTTTATTTGACTTTTAATGTCTAGCAATTCCTGCTGAGTGCAGTAAATACAAGACATCTATAAGGGGAGAAACGGGGATCTAGTGTAATGGAGTGTATGGCAAAATACTTGGGCCTTGACCAATATTCTTTTATAGGAATTATTTGTGATGACTTCATTCAATATATACATAATGTTGTTTCTGTTTTGCAATCAAAGATGGTGTCGATAAAAATAAATAGAATTTATCGGAATGTAAAAACGAATGTAATATATGCTGAAAAAAAATGGGTATGAAATAGAAGAATTATTAGAAGCTATCGAAAAACGGTATGAAGAAAGGCTGAAAAAAAGATAATGCAAAAAAAATATGCGGGAAAAATGTAAAGGAATGTCAAAAACTGTCCGTGTGTGTACATCAGTGACGCTCATACATATTGTTCAGATTACGAAGTTTTTCGGCTGATTATTTATTCTCTTCGTGAATATTACAACCAGGGTTGCTAAAAGAAAAAAAATCCTCCCACAAATTTTCCTGAAATGTGCCAAAATCAACTGTATCGCTAACCTTTATTACATACTCTTTCAATTTAAATATCATACAGTATTTATTTATATTGCTATTATAATTCCTAAAAAATTGTTTGTTTTATTTTTCTATGAAAAACTTAAGAAATTGGATAAATTAAAAATGTTAAAAAATCTTGTATAAAAAAATTCATACACTTTGTTTACATTATTTCAAACGGAAACCACCATTACAACAAAAAATATGTATGTGAGACACAACAATATTTCAGTGGCTTGTTAGTCGTCAACGAAGGAGGGGTGTAGCGCATGTTTTTTTAATTTTAAGAGATTTTGAAGAAGGCCAAAATATTGATTTCTACATCGAGAAGTGTTAATAATAAGCTACATAAATTTATGCACGTTTGTACTATCTATGAATACACATTTTTTACAGTGTATTTATCATTTTAAGTGTTTCTCTTTTTTTGCGCACCTCTGGTGTAAATTACTTCGAAAATAAACAAAAACAAATTTGTAATTCTATAGAAGAGGACAACAACAAAATATGTAAAATAAAGAATGTAATAAGACAACAGTTAATACTATATAAACAAACAATCATACAAAGAAACAATGAAAAACAAAACGGTGATGCCAGATATAGCAAAACGGGTGCAATTGATTATTAAATCTAAACAAAAACAGGGAATTGAAGAAACATAGGAAGATATGAACAAAAAAGTTGATCCAATAAATTTAAAAATAAAAAATGTAAAGAATAGAAAAAACGGTATTGTGTTGATAAAAGTGCTAATTGAAAATAAAATGAGCATAGGATTTGAAATCGAAATACCGGATCCGGTGGATATGACATTTAAATTTTCTGAAAGTGAGCTGGTTGATATATTAAGAAATCAGAATCTATGTATTCGTGAAAGCAAACTGTATAACCTTCATTTTAACGGAGTACTCTTTGAGCTTCAGAGGTTTGTATAGCGATATCATGCTTCTTACCTGCTGCTGAACGTGATTTTCTAAATGTTCGAGTTCTAATTGATCCTCCCGTGTGTTTTCGACTGTGGCAGAAAGGATTATGTCCCCAAACTCGTACTTGAGATTATCAATTATCCCTCTATCACCACATGGAAAGTAACGTTAGAAAGTGTCTAACTGAATACTATCAACTTCTGCATGAACCGCAAAACTACCAAGGGTTGTGATCACTCTTTCACCAATACCGACCAACGATTTTCTAACTAAGCTGAGATCAGTCACTAAATAGGATATCATATCTAATGGCACAGTCGCTTCCAGTATCGACTATTGCTGACATTGTCCTACCCAAAATGTTTATATCCTTAAAAATGATTCCCGAAGGATTATAACTTTCCTTAAAATCCCTTTTCTCTTGCTTCTTCACTCTCACCTTACATTCGTACGACTTATACCTTCCACCTTGGCACCTAAAGCATTTAATTTCCATATTCGGACAAACATTAGACAAATGAACCTGCTTTTCACACGTATAACAGCGTCTGACATCCCTACCCATGATCTCGCTCTTCATGAAAGGGGTCAGTTTGCCTACCCACAGAACTTGGCGGTTCTTGTGCTTGCACCATTTCGTAGACCCTGATATTCTCCTTAAGTTCTCGATTGATAAAGAATTGTTTTGTTCTACCTTTGATTATCGATCCCATCAATAAAATACTGAATGAGGCTTCCGACTTCCAAACCTATGGGTTGTCCTATTTCCTGTAAACTGTAGAGATATTCGCGAAGTGTCTCACCGGCACGCTTTTACCGATTCCGTATGATCCTCAAGAGAAGAAAGCCTTGAACCAAACTCCTCAATCAAGCTTTCCTATAGAGAGCCACAATTCTTAACGTCCAATTGACTTCGAGCAAAGATTTTGGTGGCGCCTATCAGCAATTGCTTAGCATAAATGAATTTTTGAAGATGCACAATCGTATGCACAATCTTAAAATTCGTTTATCTACTGCCCAATCTCTCCCGAAAAAGTGGAAACCGAATTCCGAATATCCTTCAGGGTGAAATTACTAGCATTCTCGGTTGCAGGTACGATTTCCAGCCAGGAATCGCATCCTCATACTACGATTCTATGTCCCCACCGTATAAATTAAAGTAATCTAGAAGTCTTTCCCTTAAAATTTCCTTATTATCGCCCTGGGAAATTTAAACTCGCCCAATTTGGTCCGCAATTGTTCTACTATCAAAGAAAATATCTCCTCCTTATTCATACTGTCAGCCAACAACTTACAAACTCTAAGTGATATTTCATTACGAACAAAATTAAGTGATTATGGCTAAAATATAACTTACTTATAAATAAAAATATAGTTTAAGCAAGAAAAAAGAAATTATAATAAAAATTATCAAACAGTAAAATAGTAAATAGTAATAATAAAATTATTTAAGAATCAATATATTCTGAGATATTATTTATGAAATACAAAATTCAAAATTATTTAATAGTGGATATCCCCATTAGAATATTATCAAATATAAAATTCAATTTTTTAAATTAAAATTCATTCTTCTTCTCCCAACTAGCAAAACAAAATTTTTTCAAAAAGAATATTAACAATGTTAATGAATTTCAATGAAGTAAAAGAAGCTATGCTTCAATTAAATTTTCGTATTTCTTCTCTAACTAATCTTCTACTCGTCAGTAACCAAAATATTCTTTCTCACTATATGTCACAATATTTATAGTTACTTATCTAAATCATCATCTGCATGGCTACTTCTGGTGCTGTCTCTTTATCCACAGCTTTCACGCAGACACTTTAGCTTCTCACCATCAAACAAATTGGCTAGTGTTTTACTTTTTTTTTAGTATAATGCCTTTAAGTTTTCTCACACACTCTTTGTTTTGTTTTGTTGTTTTTTTCTTTCTGCTTATGCTTGTGCGTTACCGATGTTTCTTGTTGTGCTAAAATATTCTATTAGTTTTTTTATTCGAGTTTTTTTTTGTGTAGGAATTTTTTTGTGTCATGTTTTTTTTTGTCTTTGTATCAAACCCAATTTTTTTTTTGTTTAAAGAAAATTCGCCACGCAGTTCTTCCTTTTGCACAACAGATTTTTATTATTTTTTTGATAAATATTTTCACAAACCACCCTTTCTTCACTAATCACTGGCTAACGTTTTCCGGACGAGATCAGTCCGGTTAAAACATTCCGGTTAAGCCCATCAATGAAATTAACTTTTTATATTTCATTAATATTTATTTACTCTTAACTTATTTATTATTTATTTATTATTTTATCTAGTAGGCTTGGCTGCGCTGACAAATGAATTAAGTCTCTGTTTTCCTAATTTTTCAAGTAACGTATGTAGTCCCTTTTAATTTAATTTTTTTAGTTGCCTCTTTCTCTTCTTACTACTGACTACTAATTTTTCTCTCCCTAGTTGTCCCTTTCTTTCACTCTCTTCCTGCAACTAACTTTTCTCCGCCTAATTGTCCCCTTCTCTCATTCTCTTCCTAATATCAAACATTAACCTTCCTATGTCTTGTAAATATTAAGGAGATCAGATGGAGTGAAGTATTTCTTGCAACGCCTTAAAAAACTAAGGCACTTGAATGCCTCTTTCGACACTTGAAATATGTGATCATTCCAATGAATGTCACAGTGAATTCTCATACCCAGAACATCAAGGGCATCTGATTCCCCAATATCCACATTACCTATTGACACAAATGATAACGTCTGTGTGTCAAAAAACAACATTGAGTCTTGCGAGCATTAAAATTGATCATGTTCGCACGACCCTACTCGGATACCTTTCCAAGGTCACTTGTGAGTGTGTCGTTCATATTCATCCTTCTCGCCCCAATCTCCAAAAGGCTCGGTCTATGATCAAAAGAATATGAGTGACAAATGTTGCTGTCATCCGCAAAAGAGTAGATAGGATTAGAAGTGAGAAGAATGTCGTTAAGGAATATTATAAAACGAATAGGAGAAAGAACAGAGCCTTGCGGTACCCCTGAGTTTATCCTGAACTCGTCGGATGAGACCCTATCTATAACCACTCTTTTAGAGCGATCTCTGAGAAAACTCGATATAAATCGAGAGAAGTGACTACCGACACTAAAAGCATTAAGTTTCGAAATGAGAGCCTCGTGCCAAAGTCTATCAAATGCCTTTGAGGTATCCAGTGCCACAACCTTACTCTTGCCAAAACCATGAGTGAACTTATTCCACTTCTACGAGAGCAACGCCAGCAGGTCACCAGTAGAAAGGCCCTTTCGGAAACCGTACTGACGATCCGGATATCTCACAAGGTGGTGATTAATCAAACTGCTATTGGACGGTAGTTCTCAGTGTTACTAGTCTCGCCCTTTTTGGGGATTTTCGTTACATTAGCAACCGTCCGGCAAAATGGAAAAAAAAACCGGCGCGATGTGACGCACTGAAAAGGTGAGCTAATGGACGCGCAAGCGTCGAAGAGCACTGGTTCAGGACCAGTGCTGGTATGCCATCCGTCACAGAAGACTTGTTAACGTTGAGATTTGCAAGGACCTTTTTTACAGCACGAGCTCAAAAGAATATACTAGGCAAATTTTTGATAATGTTTCAAGTTCGGACAGTGGTTGAAGGCTCTCCGGCAAGTGAGAATTATTTGCAAACATTTCTGCCAAAAGGTTTGCCTTTTCAACCGGGTTTGTGAATGTGTGGTCATTACTTATAAGAGCAGGAACCGAACTAGCGTTGTTCCTTAGCGTTTTAACGAATGACCAAAAATTTTTACTTACCCGCGGAAAAAAAACTTTAGCACTAAGGCGCTACTCTCGCCTGTTTGTAAAGCAAATCAGTATGGGCACATTTATTATTGCGTCAATTCCTGAACGCTTCTTTTTTGGATCTGACTGCCAATTTATACATCAGATTAAGTCAAGATTTGTTTCTAGGTTTAATCGAAAGCTTTTTTGATGGGATAAAAATATCCATCCCTAGACTTATTATATTTGCTACCATTTCTGCTATGGCATCGTCGTTTGAGTCAAGGAAACTAAGTTGTCAATTAAAATGCCCAAAGAAATCGCTGAGCTAAGCCCAACGAGCATTCTCGTAGCAGTGGGTGGAACCTCACGTAGAGCGGTGGACGAGAATGAGGCAGAAATTGTGTAATGATCCGAATTTCCGAGAAGTGCAAGAACGCCAACTACATACCTTTCAGGGTATGTAGTAAGGAAAAGGTCGAGGATATTGTTCTGGTGCCCGCCTACACACGATATATGTGAAGGTTCATTCACTAATTGCGCAATGTGATTATGCGCGGCAAATAACTAAATGTATTGGCCTTCTGGAGTTGTGCGGCCTGAATGGCCTAACAAAGACGAATTATGAACATTGAAATCACCAGCAACAACAATTTCACTGTTCGGATAATTCGCAAGGATACTCGATATGGAGTCGGAAAGAAAGTCGAAGCCAGATATGGTTATCTCTCTTCCCGCGTTTTAGCTTCTATATAAAAACCCGGGGTGCCCTGATTCTGAATTTAACCCATAGACAGTTAACTTCATACATGCCAAGATGTGGCATTGGTACACAACTTCATTGCAAATGTACATAGCACGACCCCTAGGAAAATTAAAAAGGGACAGAAGGTAATACCTAGGGATCTGAAAATCCTGTGGATCAGCATTTTCAGAAACCTGGGTCTCACATAAGGCGAAAACATCTAACAGAGAAAAAGTTCGCCCGTAGCCCACGCACATTGCAGAAATCAATCCGAAAGCGTCCTGCCATTACGTAAATTCAACCAAATAAAAGAAAAAATAAATGTAAAAATTAGCCACGAGTAAACAAAAATCAGACAACCTTCCTTTGGATGCGGATGACAAGGAAGTGGGTCACTGCTGGTTGATTATTCAGCAGCCAGTGGTATGGTATACCTTCGCTACTGAATAATCCAATTGCAACCCCTCCAAATGGTTCGCACTTGAAGGTTTGGAAAGGAATAATGGGGGGAAGGGAAATCACTATTGCTGATGAAAGGCAAAATAATTAAATTTTACACTACGGATCAAACAGTCCTTCATTTTACTGATGTTTAATCTCGCCCGTATTTGAATTGCTTATTTTCAAGTGTGCGTTTATTTTTTATGTTGTTTGCTTCATTTCTATAATCGGTTTTGATATTAATATTTTGTTGTTTTCGTTCTTGTTAATGATGTTGTTTTTTCTTGTTTTATTTATTTATTTTAATATTGTTATTGTATTATTTGTTCCGAAATATAATTTAAAATTATATTCCGTTAGGAGTGTTGGTCATTTTTGATTATGTTCCACAATTCTCTTTTGAGAAATTGTTTCGATGAGTTGTTGGTTTAAAATTTTATGTTGTTATAAAAATATATATTTTTCTTTTTATTATTATTTTTCATTTTTTATTAAATAATGTTTCGTCTAGAGTTGTGTCTTTTTGATATACGTATGTATATACATACATATATGTTTGATTTTTTATGTTCACTTTTGTGTGCTTTTATTGTTTATCATTGTTATATTTTATGTAGTAATATTGATCTGTTTTTAATTTATTAACACAGAAACATCATGGACGGACAAGCGAAATACATGACAGCACCAACGACAGATCACTACTGATTGAGTCTATGACTAGCATCATTAGAACTGCGATGGAGGTATTAGTTCCCATAATACCAGTGCGTCATGCCGGCATGCTAAGACTCTCCGACAGCATCCTCGGCTTCATATCGGAGAAAAGGAGGCTTCGGGGGATACTGAGGAGAATGGGCGATTCCTCAAGGATTCCTATATTGAGAGCTGAAATAAAGAACCTTGGGCGGATAATCCAGGGGGCGATCATTTAAGCAGAATTATTGGACGAATTACCTACGGAATATTAAGGTGGACAACAAGACTTTTCGGAAGGTGACGGGTGCTGAAGGTGTGCAGCGAAGGTTGGCGGTTGCTGAGAATGAGGGATGATGGAGTACTCATTACGGATGACAGTGGCAAGGCAAATCTTTTGGCTGAACGTTTTTGCGGTGTGCAGAGAGCTGCGGTGAATCTTCAGTCGTCCACTATTGTAGGAACGGTCTTGGAGGAGGTATCGGGGCTGAGGAATCAGGCCCCCATCATTGAATTTGGAGCGGATATTACGGCAGATGGTGTCCTGGTTGGGGATTTCGCTGGAGGAGGTTTTTCTTTGCTGACTCCCTCTGATGTTGGCATGGTATTGTCCAGTAAGCCGAACAAGATGTCAAGCGGGACGAATGGCAATATCGGACCTGATCTTGAGGAAAACGGACGCCATCACATGGAGGTGCTTGGCGTTGGTGCTTAACCACTGCTTTAACATTGGTTACTTCCCGAAAGCGTGGAAGGGAAGTTAACTTGTGTAAGTTAACAGAATATATGTGAAGAGACAAAGTACATAACAATAACACGGCAACTTCAATAATTAAGCAGTAAAGAAAACAAGTAACAGACAATAAACAAGCAACAACAAACACTAAGAGCTGAAAGAGGTAGATTTTTACATACGCATGGGTACAAAAGAACTAAAAAGAAATTAAAAGAAAGAAATGGAATCTAATTGAAATATCGAGAGTTTCGAGTTTACTCAGCCATATAAAGAGCACATCGATGCGAACAGCAATCAGTTTATTTGGTGTAAACTCAGTGAACATGTTGATGTGCCGTAAACTCAGCGAGTGCAGTTTTTAAGTAAAGTTAACTCAGTGAAAGTGTTATTGGTGTAAAGAGAGTTTATAAGGAGTAAATTCGTGAAATACGAATATGAAATTGTTCTGTTAAGTTAACACAGACAGCTATTTTAATATTACTTTATTTAAAATATAATTTTAGATAAAAATAACTAAAATAAGGTAAAGAATTATAAAAATCGAAATAAATACTTCCTAATTATCATTACGTTTATTTTTGGTTTGCTATAATAGCATTGAATTCAATTGGCTGGTCGGCGGGGCGGAGGAGGTCAAAAATGAAAAAAAAGTTAGCTACGGTCTATATATCCCCGATCTGGTACTTTGCAGACCAAAAAGGAAAACTGGCGCTGAAACCTTGATACCTTGGCTATAAAGCCCACTAGGTCCGATTCCCCCACAATTGTATCTTAGGCCTGATATTTTCATATTTCTATGGATGATTGTTTTAAATACAATTACCAGCTATAAGAAATAAATTTTATTTGTTATTGTATCTCTCTAATGATATTAGTATTTAAGAAGACTCTTTAAAAAACAATTAAGCAGAAAGAGTTTGGAATTGAAAAAGAGAGAACGTGTTTTTTTATATAAAGTTTTTTATTAACGTTTAAAACTTTTAATCGCAAAGCTGAAGTGAAAGGGTGAACAACAACCTTTTAATTGTGATACAAGTGTAGTTAACCTGTACAGGTCATGTATAAAAGTTATTGAGAATAAGTTTGTGTGATATATATAGTTTTGCTGCTTGCAACGAACTGATCGTGAGAAAAAATATAAAAAAGAAGGCAAATCAATAGAAAGGTTAGGGAGAAATGCTGGTCATAATTAGAGCCTAAGTAAACGTCAAGATCGTGACTGTAAATCGGAAAACGCACCCAAAAAAAAATTGGAATCCTTTTGTGTTTGAGTTGATAGAATCTATGTAAGTCTGATTATATAGGGTTTAAATTTAAATGTGCAATAAAACAAAAACGGTTTGGAATTTTGCCAAATTTATTTTTTTGTAGTGAAGTACAATTGTTCCGGTTATAAATGACATATTATCTTATTCAAATGGCTGCCGAGGCTGGCCTCACAGTATTCCATTCGATCGGACCAATTTTCGAAAACTTTTTCGATTGTATGGGGTCGTATCTTTGCAATGGAATCACGAATGTTGGCCTTCAAATGTTCAATTGTGTCTGGTTTGTTGACATAATACATCTGTCTTTAACAGAGCTCCACAGAATATAGTCCAACGGTGTCAAATCGCAACTTCTTTGCGGCCAACTGACATAACCATTTCTGCTAATTAAACGGTCATCAAAAGTTTGACTAAATAAATCGATTGTGGCTTGAGATCGTTCACATCAATACCATGAAAAGCGGGCACAAAAAATCGGTTATCATGGTGCGATAGGTGTTTCCATTGACCGTAATTGTTGCGAAATATGAGCCAATGATGCCTCCGGGTGCATTATTTTTTGAGATGCATCATAAAAGTACATCGATGTTTTGCGATGCATCAATTAAAAACATCGATGTTTCGATGCATCGTATTGACTTTGCATGAAATTGCAAAAAAAAAACAAATCAAATAAAGTAAACGTCTTTTTCAGTAAGTTCCCAATATATAATAAGGATTCAGGAACTGGCGCAACAATAAATGCGACCTTACTGATTCGCGACGCAAATAGGCGAGATCTTTGTGTGCCGCAGTACTTAGACGTGAGAAGGCTTATTTCCGATCGGCGCCTTTGTGCTAAAGTTCTTAATTTTCCTAGGGAAAGTAAGAGCTTTTGGTCATTCGTTAAAAGACTCAGGAATAGCGCTAGTTCGATTCCAGTTCTTTTAAGGAATGACCGAGCAGTCAGAACTCGATTGATAAGGCAAACCTTTTGGCTGAATTATTTGCAAGTAATTCTAGCTTGCCGGAGGGCCTTCAACCATTGCCCGCACTCGAAAGTGTATCTGTAACTATACCTAGTATATTCTTTCGAGCCCGTGCCGTAAAAAAGGTTCTTGTAAATCTCAATATAAATAAGTCTCCTGGGCCAGATGGCATACCAACACTGGTCCTGAAGCAGTGTTATTGGACGCTTGCGCGTTCATTAGCCCACCTTTTCAGTGCCGGTATTTTTTCATCCTGCTGGAAAGTTGGCAATGTAACGCCAATCCCTAAAAAGGGTGAGGCTACCAACCCGGAAAACTACCAGTCTGTTCGGCAATCTCCAAGATTATGAAGAGTATGGTTAATAATCACCTTGTCAAATATTTGGAGCGCAACAGTTTGCTAAGCGGTCGTCAATACGGCTTCCACAAGGGCCGTTCTACTGGCGACCTGATGGCGGTACTCTCTGAGAGGTGGAACAAATCCACTCATGGTTTTGGTGAGAGCAAAGTTGTGGCTCTGGATATTTCCAAGGCGTTTGATAGAGTTTGGCATGAGGCGTTAGTATCGAAACCTACTGCCTTTGGTGTTGGTAGTCACTTCTCTCGACTAATATCGAGCTTTCTCAGAGATTGTTCTATAAGAGTGGTTATAGATGGGATTTCATCCGACGACTTCGGGTAAAATTCAGGGGTACCGCAAGGCTCTGTTCTTTCTCAAACTCTGTTCTTAATAGTTCTTAATGACTCTTCTTTTCACTTCTAATCCTATCTACTCTTTCACAGGCGACAGCAACATTTGTCATTCGTATTCTTTTGATCGTAAGCCGAGCGTTCTGGAGATTGGGGCGAAATGCAGCATATGAATGACACACTCACAAGCGACTTGGCAAAAATCTCCGAGTTGGGTCGTGCGAATCGGGTCGATTTTAACGCGCGCAAGACCCAATGTTGTTTACTAACACACGGAAGTGGTTGTGTGGCATCGTCTGTAGCTATGGGTAATGTAGATATTGAGGAGTCAGATGCTCTTGATGTTCTGGACATGAAGATTCATTGTGTTGTCGTTTGGAACGATCACATTTTCCGAGTGTCGAAAGAAGCTTTCAAGTGCCTCGGGTTTTTAAGACGATGAAAGAAATACTTGACTCCAAATGACCTTCTGAATATTCACAAAACATATATCCGACCTAAGATGGAATACAACTCTCATGCATGGGCCAGTGCTTCAAAGTCTATTTTGGAGCTTCTCGACCGTGTACAGGAGAGGGCGAAGATGCTTATTAATGACGACAAATCTATTGATTCGTTAGAGCATCGTCGCAATGTGGCAGGTGTTTCATTGTTCTATCGGTACTATAACGAAATGTGTCCTGACGAAATAAGGAATTTAATTCCTGATTATCACATATTTTCTTGTAATGCTCGTTTTCCCGTAGAGCTCATCCCTTTGTAGTTGATTGTCCAATGAATCCCACGATACATTATAGGGAGAATTAGTTCTTCAGTCGCACAGTTCGTTTGTAGAATAGTCTTTCAGCGAAAGTTTTTCCTATCACTTATGATATGGGTAAATTCAAATCAAACGTACATAAACACTACTCCCTCTATCCTCCTCCCAATAACCTATTTTCATAATACCAGCGCAATGCACTGCATAAGTAGATGTCATCCCCTGAGTGCTGGTCTTAAGTTAAAAAAAAGAAGAAAATATGGTGTATATGTATTTCAATTAAAAGACCTTTCAGTTTCAACACCATGCAATGTACTAAAGGGATAACCTTGCTGCTATTACAATATACATCGCCGGATATTTCTTTGGTATTCTTTGTATCATATACAACGTACTGTTACAGCAAGTGGGTACAACCTGAATAAGTTTTGTTTCAGCTTTTGTAGATTTTCTTAGTTAGTCACTTGCGACACAACTTTGTTTAAAGAAAGTAACAATGTTTTTTATTCAATAACCGTTATATGTATTCGGAAGTGTGCCTTTCATCGAAGGAGTATACTCCAAATGTTATTGACTGAAATTCAGTTCAAAAACCAAAATGAGATGTGATACCCAAAAAGCTTCGCATTTGTAAATCTGGCCAAATATCGCTTGTTAAAGTGGGTAATTTATTTCTCAAAAATTTCGATAAAGCGTCATATTTGTTATCAACCCAACGTGTCACAGAAGCTCTGGACGGAGCAATCAAATGCGGTGATAGAACTTTCATCAGGTGTTTAAAACCTTCATTCTCTACTAGTGAAAATGCATGGTTATCTTTACAAATCATGTACACGATTGCATTGTTGATTTTTCTTGCTTTATCACCACTGGAAACGAGGCAATATCTTCGAAACAACTTTGTATAGATTTCTGGCGTTTAAAAGGTACTACTCCTACTACTACTAAGATGCACCACAACGGCAAACTTGTACCACAGAAGATAAAATGACGTACTATTAATGCACATAAATTTGCGGCAGCACTACCTTTTATTTGAATGAAAGAATTTTGGAGTAAAATAGTAAATTTAATTTGTTTTAAAGCTCTAAATGTGATGACGCAGTGCTTCAGTATTTTCTCTTAACTTGATCACATTACTCACCTTTATTAGTTGTTGTTTTTCAGACGTATTTTTTCTTGTATTTATTTGAAGGAATGTAGTTTTGTGAATGTTTTTGATGTGACCCACCAAGTTGGTAGTATTACCGCGATTCTTATGGGTTGTTGGCATAACTTACACTTTGAAGATTTCTCGTCACTCTTGTTAAAGTATTTCCATGCCACGCTTGATGTGATTGGCGCAATTAAAAATACTAAAAATTTAATAATTAATAATGAGATATATTTCGGCTTTAGATCCCTTTTTCTTTTCGTTTATAAATTAGAAATTAAAAAACGTACATTCCATTTTGGTGTTACACGCTATTAATTTTAACAACAACAAGTTTAACAACAACAATTACTCGTACTTATAACTTAGGTTCGATCACAAATTAAATTCTCTTCGACCAGGGATAAACCACTCTAAACTATCTACACTGCCTTCAAACCAACAAGACTCGTTCGCTGAGTTAACTTTACTTAAAATCCCACTTTTCGCATCGATGTGCTTTTTATATGGCTGAGTAAACAACACATCGAAAGTTCTCGAACCTCTCGATATTTCAGGTAGATTCCATTTCCTTCTTTTAATTTATTTTTAGGTTTTTTGTAGCCATGCGTATGTAAACATCTACCTTTGCCAGCTCTTAGTATTTCTTGTTGCTTGTTTATTGTCTGTTACTTGTTTTCTTTGCTGTTAGTTTTTGTTGTTGCTGAGTTATTTTTATTTACTTTATCTCTGCTAATGCTTGTTGTTGTAGATATGGTTATTTGTAAACAACACGTAGCCAAGTAATAAACAACAATAACAATACTTATTATTTGTTAAAGATATTTTTTGTCGGTTCGAAATACCTTCCTCACTACTGCATGTTGTCGGCAATGCAGTGTTTATTTTATCAAGTGAATTAATACAAGTTTGTTTTATATATAGTGTCAGGTCATGTTAAACTTTAACGGTTAAACGGTGTTGTAAGACTGAGACGTATCATATATGGGAACAGATGATGTCAAACTTTATACCAGGTGCATGGACCGGCATTGCAGGTGCCAGGGGCTCGAACATCACATTCGCTTTCTAAACTACGTGTACGTCTTAGACACATCGGTTTCATAGTTTCGATCTCACACAAAGGATGCACACTTCCTTTTTAAAACAGATCTCATCATTTGGGATGACATTTCAATGACACCCAAATGTGCACTAAGCGATGTCAATTGCCTTTTAAAGGATATTTTGAATAATAACTTTCCTTATGAAGAAAAAAAAGCTTCGTGGAGATTTTCGCCAGTTGTTACTAGTTGTGTGAAATAGAACACCCATTCTTGAAAATACGGCAAAAAATCGCCTTATGTTCTTATGGTTAAACCCATAAGATGACTAAAATATGAGATCAAATGATCTTCCTTTTACGGAATGGTTGATAAATTTGGTTAACGGTAACTTAGGAGCTCCAACAAGTTATAATAACGATAATCGTGATTGTAATTTTTACGTCCGTTAAATTAATGAACAAAATATTTTTAAATTTTACTCAACGCCAATTTTGTTCTAAAAATCGATGATTATATGTACAAAAATTAATGAAAGAAAGAAAGATTTGCTTTAGTTCTACTTGTGGTGAACAGGTAATGAATGCTCAGTTGTACTCAACCGAATTTTTAAGTATATTAAATCAATCCGACTTACTACCTCTCAAATTGATTTTAAAGAATAATGCATCCATAATTTTAATTAAAAGTCTAACGTTTAATCTTAATAAGTATTCATTTCGGTAAAACTGTAGTCAAACTCCGAATTGACCTTATACTTTCTGACTCAACCAAGCCTTTTCGGATGATATGAAAAATTCCTATAAAAGTTGCCTTCGCTATGGCTATTAATAAAGCATAAGATCAAACTTTTCAAAATGAAGGATTGTATTTACCCGAACAAGTTTTTTCTTATGGACAGTTATATGAAGATTTTCATGAATACGTGCGTTTAAAGGTATTTTTGTTTCTGTTAAGGATTTGTACGTTCAAAAGAAAACAATAATCACGTCATAACCTCAAAGATTGTTTACAAAGAAATGTTATAAAATTATTAAATAAAAAATATGAATTATTCGCGAGTTATAAAAAACGCATATCGCTTAAAATTCGCGTTTTCGGTTTGAAAACGCTAAACATGTGTTCTGACAAACGAAAAAGCTAGAAATTTGGCGTTTTCAAACCGCTAGAGTGTACTGAATCGATTTGGTCTATTTTATTTAAACTGCAATTTAAAGAGAAAGTGTATTGATGTACAATTTAAACTAAATAGGTTTCCTTTTTATTTGAAGAAAAATATTCAACTTTTATTCACGATTTTAATAAAAATATATGCAATTTAATTTACTTCGAATTTGTCATTGTCTATTGTTTACTTATTAACTTTTTTTGATTTTAGCTTTTTTAAAGCCATTTTAGCAAGCACAAACTCTGAGGGCATATTAATTTAAAATTTATTTGTTTGTTTATGTTTTGTTATAATAAATGTATTTAATGTTCGAACACAACTTTTAAAATGTCAGCAAATCGCGTCTTTTACCGAACATGCTGAAATGCTTTTTTCGTTTTTCAAACCGTAAACGATTTGAAAACGCTGCGTTTTCCAGAGCGTGGGCGATTATCATTTACAAATGACATTTACAATGACATTTAATATATGTTACACTATACTATGCTACAAAAATTACACAAAATTCGCACGGGTCATCTAGTATAATATAATAATGATATCAAACCATTTTAACAATAACATTTTAAATACGTAAATTATACATTACATTTATATCTTAACCTAGTGTAGTCAATTTTTATGTGTGTTTCACACGCACTCTCTGTTTATATTTTGTCTATTCCCTTATTTTTTCAATTCTATGTTTATCTATATGTCTGTAAATGTATGCACAATTATCTGTGTCATTCTTGTAGTATTTATTCTGTGTAGTAACACTTTTATGTATTTTTTTCGTACAATTATTCTCTCTCTCTCGCTCTCCAATATTTGTATCTTTTTGAAGTCAGGCTCATGTCCCGTTCTTGCACAGTAGGCCGCAAGTGCCGTTTTTTGATTTAATGGTTTATCACTTGCTTTAAATCCGATTTGTGGGAAGATACCTCTGCCTTGAACTTGGTGCCCGTAGTACCAACATATACCTTCTGACATGTATCAGCGTCGCCATTCCACACGTGATCTTATATACTATATTGGATTCGTTCATACGTCCAGTTTCGATTTCATGTTACTAAAGAATTTTTCATTGGTATTATTCGTTTTCATCACCAAATATATTTATCTCTATCATATATCTCCGAATATTTAATCCTGGTATATAAGCCATTGATGCATGGATCTTTTTTCGTCAATACCTTACGCTGAGTCTTTCTTATTTTCACTATCACATTGTCAAGCATACTCTCTATCATTTCCTTCGGGTAATTATTTTTTCTCAATATTCTGAAGATCGTCCATTTGTTATTCATGGGATAACTAGAGCTACTAATATCGACTTCTCTGTTTATGAAATTCATCGCAGTATTGATAATTATATTCTTAGGGTGTTTCGAATAATTTTTTTTTATCAATCTTCTCGATGCCATAGGTTTTTCATACCAGTCATGTTTGAGAGAATTCCAATTTCTGATAATAAGATCGTCCAAAAATATGGTAATTTATTATTGGACTCTGTCTCTCCATTGTAAACTGGATTTGTCTATTAAAAGGGTTTAGGGTCTCCAATGTTTCTCTTTTCTTTACTATTGCAAAGAGATCATCCACATATTATGTAAGCCTTCTTTGTTTTATATTTATCTTTTCCATTGTGATGTTTAGAAGTACTTCCATAACTATATCGGCAATTATTGGTGATGCATGCCCTTATTTTGTTGGTAACAATATTCATTCAATTTAAAATAGAGGCAGTTTAATACAAAAAGTTAATATCTCCATAAATATTTCTTTCGGTATGTTGGTGTGTTCCTTAAGAGTACCTCATTTTTCTTCTATAAATTTAGCTACATATTATAGGCGTGCAAGAGTGTAACTTAAAGTATTGTCAAAACAAATATACCATATACATATTTGTCACTATGGATATAAATGAGAGAATGAGTGTAACAAATATTGTATGGTTTTCCTATTGTATACACACTACGAGTATACTCTTAATAACATAAACAGTTGGTTTATTGTATTGCATTGAATATGTTATAGATTTTTTTCTTGCTCTCAAATAACTGTTTTAACCATAAGTATTT